>JAAXCT010002635.1:0-63078 GCA_012490785.1 Eragrostis nindensis
ATCTTTTCTCGAGTCCGCTAAATTGTGTAGCCAATAGCGAAGATGTTCTGGTTTTCGACGTGTGTCGTAACTCAAACTCCTTATCAAACACCAAAGAAGTTGTATGCTGAGGGAATTTATCAACTGAAAGTGTGCCAAGCAGAATTTTTGCCCAGCAACTTTAACAAAAACTCTCACAGCTTCATTCCCCTTGCCAGCCTGCAGTGCTATCTGTCATATACAAAACACCAACAGTTAAATAGTAAATAAACAGATTCCACCTCACGAGAAGCCAAAATAGTGGCAGACTTTATTAAATCTGTAAAACTAACCTGTGAAAGATTACAATAGATCTCCCCCGGATCACACTTCACTGTCTCTCCAGGTCTAACTACGACTCCTGGACATAGTACAACACTTTCAGTAGCCGTTATGAGAATAAACAATAGGACTACACAATACAGAAATCTTCACAGGAACAAGACCATTGACAGATCATCAACCCACTACAATATTAAGCATATGTTCGAAGGATACAAGATCATGATATCGTCGTATCGACATAACTGTAACTAAATACAACAGACAAGCAGCATGACATTGTATCATAAAGGTTCATCAAATTGATATGAAGCTTTTCCATTAGCTCCTCAAACCTTACTTGTCTCCCTCAAACTCAAACTTGTCAACCATCAAGCATTCAAGTGTACCATTTGCCACTGCGGTGATCACTGAATAAGATAATACCTCCAACTATAAAATCATGTGAGTACGGCTTAATCGCACCAAACCCAGTACTTTAGAATGATGGAGGGGAAATACATATTCAAAATCAATTGTCTACTTGTAAGTTGTAGCATGCGAGTTGAGTCTAAACCGACCCAGACTCGCCCAGGAGACACCTAATATGTAAGGTCCTCCGCATCAACAATAAAGATAGACCAAGAAATCAAAAGGGCATCGATGAATCCTACTTCCTACATCAAGCATCCTAGGGTCTGGTCTAGAAATAGCTCACAGATTCTACATTGCATCTTAAATTTACCAACACAATCTAGCATTCCACGAGATACAAGCAGGGCGATGAACCTAAAAAGAACTATTCAACCAAACAATACAGCAAACATCCTTACAAAAACCGGAACCACAACGAACATAAGCACAAACGGGGGAAACAGTAAATCCCGGATATGGTACGCACCCCAGTGCTCAAAGTTTCTAAGATCCATGTCTTGAGGAAAAGGGGGAACTGGAAATCCACGCCAACAGACTCCCGGCGCGCGGCGGCGGCTCTCCGCCTCGCTGCTTCGTGAGAGGGGGAGCGGCGCTGCGGCAGAAGATGGGCGAATAGCAGAATAGAGGGGTACGGGTGGGAAGAAATGGGAGACGAGACTCGAGAGCCTACGATGGGCCGTCCGCCGGACGTTCTGGTCTGACATGGACCTCTCGTTGGTCTGGCATCTAGCTGGCTCGTGGGCCTTGTTACGTCGGAGCTTTGCGGCCCATACTATTTAAAAGTTCTAAAACGCATTGAAGGCACAAAAAAAGAAAAGGCTTCCAAGCTGGATCATTTAGCTCGGCAGGCTGTCTCCTTTTGAGGGCCAAGAAGACTTTTTTCTTGAATCAAGGGCCAAGAAGACTTGCGACTTCTAAGCGATGTTGATGGTACAAAGAAAGAGCTCTGCAAGCAGTTCCTGTCATGCTGGAGCCAATGAAATAAGACGAATTCATTGAGAAAGAAAAAAATGGTGGATTTTAATTTCTAACTTATATAAAGGGGGGAAAATAGAAGAGCACAAAATTATTTGGTAGACTGCCGCAGTGGTTGAGAGCTATAGATGGCGTCACAAAACATCCATCGAACAAGTTAACGAACCAACCACATATCAATCGTGGAAAAAGAACTTGAAACCAAATCACGATGATGACGATGTATTCAGACTGAGAGACTCGAGTATTAAAAGAGACAATGTCAATGACACAATCGCATAGCATCGACAAAATTCCAAAGTACCAAAGAAGAGCTGATGCTGTCTTCGCTATAAGCCTGTAAAACACAAGAAATAACTTTACACGCAGCAGCCCGTCCCAGAATTCAGTTACCCAACATCCACCCCCCAAAGTTAAGTTGCCCACGCCAGGCTTGTCAAGAAAATACTTCAGCTTCACTTGTCAGCTCCATGCTTCTTCAACTTGTGATGAATTTCCAAAGCGACTGGGGAGTAGAAAGACCTGGATATGAGGAAAACTGCAAGTGTCAGATATATGACAACACTTAGTTGTATGGAGTCCGGTTCAAACTAAGGGCTGAGAAATTACTTGCTGCATGACTTGCAGACATAGCTAGGACTGATACTGAAAGGTGATCTCTTCACTTGCTTTGATGGATAAGGGGTCACAACATGGACATGGTCACTTTCCTTATCTGTACTACTGGCTGCAAGAAATTTTGTCAAGTAGGGTGGTTTTGGGGGCATGGAAAGGAACCCTAACGGAACAGCAGGCCAAACTAGTTTTAATTCAAAAGTAACAGTTCCTACCAATATTTTTGCGCGTAAATGACATCTTTTTCTTTGCCTTCTTCTCCATAGGTGTCTTCAAGGATGTTTCTGCTGGCCTATTCTTGCCCTTAGCATTCTGCATACGTAAAAAAGGGTTAAGAAAATTACACTTTTCGTGCAGTAATTAGCGATGTCAAAAGAATAGTTTCGTTAGAACACTCAACACCATCTTCATCAAATGTTCTATTCAGTATGTACTGTACGCTTGCGTGAACAATACTAAGCTTAATCCTGAACAATGCGTTAGTTCCTAGATCATTCATTTGGCTGACCTTTATTAATTAGATAACAGATCCATAGGGAAAATATCGAATCAACCATATACACGAAGTTTGGTCAAAGCATATGATGATTTGGGTTTAACTATATTTCACTGATACAAACAAAGTGACTGACAACAATATCTCAGCAGACACTCTAGAAAATGTGAGCAACAAGAACTTAAACATATAGGAAACAGTAATTCCACCAAGGTTCAACACTTATACAAACCTCGCCATCATCACCACGACCAGCAACATTCACTTTCCCAGGATTCTTCCTTTTCTCCAAGGTAACCTTTGGTTTAGAGGATTGTGCAGCAGCACGCCTTGGTGCCGCATGCTTCTCTGAACAAATTTAGCTTCCTTGCTTTCATCATCTGAAAGCAGACAATTTTTAACAAGTATGTGCCTAAAGGATCCACTTGGCAACTCAAGTTAGATAATTTAGTGTTTTCGGGTACAAAGACAAGGAAGACAGTTGACATCATAATCTAACATGTAACATGCCTTAAGAAAGTTGAAACAATCCAAAGTACTCAAATTCATCATGAGAAAACATTAGTTTGTATGCAAGATATGCCATGTGAGCAGGTAAAATATCATAGATGCCCCCTACTAAAAGAACAAGAGCATTTATCTGCTTCAATAGAAGTTACAGACGTACTTGAGATTCTTGGCAAACATTGAAGAAAGTAAAACGAAATGATATTTTCTCTCACCGTCGCTAAATCTGAAGCCAATGACAGAGACGTTTCTGGTTTTTGATGTGTGTAGTAACTCAAACTCCTTCTCAAATACTAATTCAGTTGTATACTGAGGATGTCTAAAGGCTGACAATGTGGCCATCAAAAGTATGTTCCCACTAACTTTCACAAAAACTTCGACATTCTCATTTCCCTTGCCACCCTCTAGTGCTATCTGTTGTAAATGAAAATGGCAAAAGCTGAACAGTGAACAAAACTGGTGATATAAGCTAAAGAAGGCCAGTCATTACTAAATCTTGCAAGAACAGACCTGTGAAACGGCGCAGTATAACTCTCCTGGGTCACATTTCAGTGTCTCTCCAGGTTTGACTACAACTCCTGGAACATTAGTATGTTATTGTAACCAGCAAATATTTAGCATAAAGTTTAGTATCTGTTAGTCAAATAAGAAGGGGCAAAAATAACAATAAATGCAATAGAAGGATTTCTCCTGAAGGAACCGAACAACATCATGTGTAACATAACTCGAACTGACAACTATGGGCATCAAAGTGACTGCACATTTGCACAAAAAATATGACATTGTAGTATCATCGGTCCCCAAAATAATGTGCATTGTCAGTCACCAGAAGCACTGTGGTTGCCAGTAGCACAAATGCAACAGCTGAATAGATTAAAATCTATTCAACCCTACTGCGTTGTAGTACGAAAGATGAAACTATGGTCCAATACTTCAATCACGCCAAACCAAGCAGCTTCGCTGAGAAGCAACGAAGGCGCAATACATCGTAAAAGCTAGTACTTCGTAGAAGACAATTCGTGGTCTCGACTGAACAAGAGTACCGTACCCAAGAAACCAAAAAATGGGAATTTTACCCTTTCCCATCCAGGAACCAACACAGACGAAGCATACAAAAATCCCCACAAAGATCGGTACGAAATCTAGCCTCACGAATCATAGGTTTTATGCTAACTAACTAATCCCCGTAAATCATCTGAATTGAACCCTCCATCGCCCAGTAAACAGACGAACTAACAAACTAGCAACAAATAGGGCGACGCACCCTAATAACCAAGAACGATCCCAAGCATCCTTAGAAAATCGGAGCATAAAAGAACACAAATTCGCAGAATACGCACCCCAATGCTTTTCTCTCAATCCCATGGCTTGCTGTGATTTCCCTGTCGCTTCTCCCCGCCGCGCTGCTTTTTCAGAAGGTTTGGGGGAGCTTGCCCAGGGGAGCGCAAGCGAGGGCCGAGATGAGAAGTGACCAAAGAGTTTTTTTTTTTTTAACCTCTCAACTCTGCATACAAATGTAGTATCTGTTCGAGCATACAAGCTAGCTAGAGACCCAATGCCTCAGACACGCCACATCACGCGACCAACCTACATCTATACACAGAAAACAAACGCACAGTTGAGGAAGAAGGCATCTCCTAAGTGTAGCATCTGGGCCTCTGGGGCACTCGGCCCATAAGACCCACGAAAGATTTCCACACACTCCCTCCTCCCCCCCAAAAAAAAAGAGAAAGATTTCCACACATATTTGTTTCGTGTGATTAATATTTAGATGTCATCAAACTACATAAAATTTTGTTATATCACAGTTTGTGTCTCCTGTGGTTTTTTTTTTTTTCCTTTTGTAGGCACTAGGCTTCTCAACCCAAGTACGTACATTTGCTTGTTGGTTTTATCGCTCATGGTATCATGCAAGTTCTTATTCTCCTGTTCATTAGGGCACCTACACCAGCTCTGCTCCTGGCATGTGAATGGTCATTTGCACACTGTCATTATAAGTTCAGAGACTCTTGTTCCTTCTGTGCTGCCTGGATAGTGATCTACGAATTGCCGTGTGCTGTCTGATCAAACTGATCTTACTTCGTAATATGTATTCGTCGTTGATTCTGCCGGGCTCGAAAGACTTCTGCATAGCGGGGGCGTACAGTTTCTGGTTCACGGATTTTCTGTACCTGAACTCATTCGAGGCGTACAGTTTCTGGTTCTACAAGAAACTAGGAAGTGTTCGGGGGATTTTTTTTGACTTGTCGAACTTTGTATAGTTCAGGCACTAGAACGGACAAGCGTATCATGAAACCGCACAGGTTCAGAATTGGAATTTCGCGCAAGTGTGTAGTTATATGCATTTTCTTATGAAAGGACAACTGATACATGCAGAATCCTGTAGGAGTCTTACGCCTTATAGCTAGTCAGCAGAGATGGAGAAGACAGGATTATATCAGGCAAGCACAACTTTATTAGTAGCAAACTGGTACAAGAGTTTTACCCCACTTTTACTGTACAGGCAGGTGGGATGGGCAATACCTACACACACGACGGGCAAATGTATGCTTATAACAAACTATAATTACATACACAAATAACACACTACATCTTCTCCTTTTATTTCTGAGCAAGCAACCACATTTACTAGTATTTAACCGTTAACAATATACCAATACGTTTCCTTCAACAGCTTATGGAGCAGTAATTCCTGTCTGATGGTTCTTTGCATGCTTCACTCCTGAAAAATTGAAAGGCACAATGTGCACACAGTGAGTTTTATCTGAATAGTGATAAAACCTTCAATTGGTAGCACTAGTCGGCTGTCTTTTATGTCTTACTGCATGCACATACATAAGAGTGATATACTGACAAAAACTCTAGTATATAGGCTGTTGGAATGGACAAACGCTATTATAGTTTCTGTAATAGTGCAAGCACTCGTGTTGTGTCCGGCCAAAAGGCATGGTTTGCGTGGCTGATGTTTTCATCTCCTTGCATGTGCTTGAGACAGTACACACATGCAGTAGCTTGCAGCCCTGCATGATGTGGTGGGCTCCAATCCATATTGCGATACTTATTGCTTAGTGCTAAGAGACTTTGGCCTTACTAGGGCAAGTGATCACTAGCTACAGCGAACTATGTATCAACGTGAAGAAAAAAATGTTTGTTTTTGTTACCTCAGTTCCACCAAGCTCCCTGCGTGTTGTACTTGGGATCGGAATCCTGCCGGACTCAATGCTTTCCACGTCCTCCTGGAGGAGCTCGTACTGGCGGCGCACCTCATCAGCCGTCCTGCTGCCACCCATGGCGCAGGACACTTTGTGCCAGCGGTCGGGTGTGCCCTCGCCATAGCAGGCGAGGACCTGCTCGAACAGCTTGTTCTCTTTCTGCTCCACTCTGAGGCTGCATTACCTGCAGTGCGGGAAGAGCTCCTTGACCCAGAAGACATCTTCGGCTGGTTGGACTGGTCTTGCCTGTACTTGCGCTGATGTTTTATGTGTGCAGTCTTGTTAGATAGTATCTGGACTGAGAAGCTCTGTTGGTTTGATCGATCTCTGTGCTGCTAGGTGGCCCTATTTATAGGCACTTGGCGCGGCAGCTCCTTCATGCGTGTCAACTGTAGCTCATATTCCATCATGCTTCCAATACGCTTAACGAAGCCTGAAAGGTGCATGCAGGAGAGGAAGGGAATCAATATGTTTTCGTTTCCTGTTCAGAGATAAAGACACATCCTTTTGAAATTCAGATTCTGCTCTAGAGCTGTGATATTCCTGGCGGCAAGCGACGTTAACATCACAATGCATGCGTCCAGAGGTAGATTATAGCGATGACCCCATTTTGTTTAACGTTATGCTTACTAACATGGTCGAATCTTTACTTTGCTATAGTTCAAATTTTATTTATTTGAAGCGCCCACACAACTCTGGTGCATGTTTAACTATATGCCATTTAAGAATTGATTTGGTCTTCAGAGGAACAATTGGTAGGATGGAGGCCACGTTAGGACTAGCCGACTGCCTTATACGTGCTGTTATATAATGCACTTTGCTGTTGCAGCAAAAGTTGAACGTACTATGTGCTATCTAATCTCAGTTAAATTTCATTATCATAGTTGGATGCGATTTGCACGGACAAATTTTAGAGAAAAATACATATCTTAATTGATATACGCAACTACGCATAGAAATGCTGCAAGCTAACATCAAATGCATATCGAAGTCAACTGTAGATGACCTATTGAAGAAATTAGCTTTGCTGCGCTTGCGCTGAACTGATGATGTGTAGACAAATCTGGACTAGAAGCTCATCGATCTCTGTGCAGGTGGCTATTTATAGGCACTTGCCGTCTTCTACGTGTCAACTGTAGCTCATATTCATCATGCTACTACGTTCACTGTACGTTCAACTGTAGCTCATATGCCATTTAAGATTGATTTGGTCTTCAGAGGAACATTTGTAGGATGGAGGCCACGTTAGGATTAGCCGACTGCCTTATACGTGCTGTTAATAATGCGCTTTGCTGTTGCAGCAAAAGTTGAACGTACTATTACGGCGTATCTATCTCAGTTAAATTCATTAGCATGATCGATATCACTGATATAACGGAAGATGAAAAATAGATTGAAATGTAAATGGGATGTACTATCAAACTAAATCGTAAATGTAACTCCCCAGCAGGTGGGTTCAAGCCGAACGCCTTTACCGTTGAGTTATCAGCTTCTTCGATCACGGTTGTCAAACATTAGTTATTGTCCGTGGAACATGTGCAACCCTCTGCTAGTGCTTCAGTTTTACAGAATGGTAAGATCAGATGGCTTTGCTCCACTACGGAGGAAGATGTGAATCCAGGGTGGCGATTGATGTTGCTTTCCTCTTGCAAGGGAAGGAGATATGTTCCATGGACTGGTTGCACATGTGAGCTATTGCTAATATGTATTGTGATTCGTCAGTCACGTTGTGTGCACTTATGTGCATTAGTCGAAGGCTCATTATATTGCTAGTGTGCATACAGCCTTAGCATGCATGCTGCTGCTGCTAACCTGGTAAACTAGCTACTCCAGGAAACATTTAGTACAGAGTACAAACTACTTGATGGTGCCACTGGTTGACATATAATACTTGAAACCTATTTATGTTAACACTTTGATTTGAATGTATTTTTTGGTTTTATATTATATAAACTCTGTAACTCAAATGCAGCCATATCTCGACAGCACATCATAGCTAGGAAGGAGCACAGCAGCACGGATTGAAGGACAAAAACCAAAAATATATGCGCAAATCTTCTGTACGCAAATTCTCTTGATATCGATGGCACCACATGAGATTGGCAGAATATGTGCGAAAGCATGGGCAAAAGATGGACCACCGAATAGGCATTTCTCCGGTTGGCTGCAAGGACCTTGGAAGAGAAAATTGCATTTGCTCTTTTGGTCGTCCTACATGTTTAGCTTGTGATTCTCTTGTCGTTTTTTCCTTTTAAAAGAATTAAAATGAGGAATTAGCTATAATTTTTAGTAAGTGATAGACAGTTTTGTAACGTAGTGGTAGTTCTACAATGTTTTTAAATTTTGCTAGCAATTCCAAAATCAAATTCATTATATTAATACCAAATATCTGTCGACAATTTTTGAAATCTAGCATAACAATTTTTGAAATTACGAGAACCTGTTTAGTAAGGTGAATGTTCACCATCTAGTAGTCTTGTGGTAGATACTTTTTAAGAAATGGAGAACATGTTATATCCAGATTGACATTTAAAGAAAAGAAAACGTAGGATACTGATTCCAAGTGACGGGTAAGTGGTAAACACCAAAGGGAGGGACCAAAAGATATATGAGGATCTCTTTATATCTCCAATATCCTTGGAAAAGGAATTTGACTTCTGTTCTCCGACACGACGGCATGACGCTAGCTACATCCTGAGGCTGCTCCTGCTGTCCTGCACCTAGGTTGGCCACGGTGGCCATGGAATTCCACACAGATTTCGGACGCCGAGGTGATTTTGGCAGGCACTTGATCTGCTGATGAATGTCATAGAATCTTTGTCGAAACCTACGTGGAGGTGTTCGAGTCCATCAGAGATGCTGGGGTTGGACCAAAGCAAACGGTTGGCATCTTGGCGCAAGCAGCATGGACCGGTCGAACCTCCGGAGGAGAGGTAGATCTGCGTGGAATATAATCTGCATAAAGTCGCATAGCTGGGGTTCACAAAGATACAGGATGCCCTGTGATATTTTGAGACCACTGAGCTTTTGTTTTCCGAGTGGAATTATCCTGGTAATGGAATGCATTAATTGTGCCCACATTATTCAGTAATCTCGTCAGAATCTGAAAAGATGGTTTGAGGTCATTGGGTAATCAGCGAGTGTTACATTTCTATTCCGCTGTGTCACTGCTTGGAGTTTCAGTCCACTGGCTGCTTGTGGTCTGCATCAACTGGATCCCAAAATCTGCAAAAGGAGGCGCCTGGATTCCAGGCGCCAAGTTGCAGCAGGATCGGAATCCAGGTGGTCTCCAATTCTCCATACCAGTGGTATACCGAGGATTCAGAATATTTGCTTTCTCGTTGTGAAAAAATGAAATGGATCCTAGATTACCTATCCTGATGTCCAGATTCCCCCAGGCTCATATATACCCATGCTAGCCTATCTAACTCATCCAAGCACGCTGCAACGGTGTAGCGTATCTTGACATAGATTGATACGGCCTGCGAGACAGCTTCAACTTCAAGATTCCTAATTTCATAAGATATATATAATAAAGTATTTTATTAAATTTTTACTAAACGGATAAATGAATTAACTAAAAAACCCTTAATCAATCCACTGCACGAGATCTATTGATTTCTCGAGCAAGGTTTTTTTCAACTCCAAAAAATGCATGGATTTCTTGGAGCTGAAGCAGTTAACTAAGGGTGCATCTGGTTCTGTGACCAAGTGGGACAGCACGGAACTATCCCAGTTTTTTGGGATAAAACCGTCCCACTTAATGTTTGGTTGAAGGAATGTAATAGGAATGCAGCGGTCCCTGTTGGAGAGATGAGAAGGAAATGAGATGGACGCTGTCTTCCTCAACCGTCATCTTTCTTCCCCAACACCATGACCCGCTCTCCTCCTCCACGGCACCATCGCCCCGCCACCGCTTCGGGCCCACGACCTCGCCCCGTGACGCGAAGAAGGGGAGAGACGGCAGCCGTTGTCGAGGGACGAGATGGTTCGACCAATTATGAGGTTCCAAACCATCCCGCATCTTAGTAGAATATTCCCTATTGGAACCGTCCATTCCACCTGGTTTCTGAAACAAATATGGAACAGTCTTGTCCAGTCCCGTCCCACCTGATCCATCCAACCAAACACCGCTAGGTGGTAAAGGAGATGGGTGTGCATCTCTAACCACATAGTTTCAAGTCCTCTTACTCTCGAATGTGAGTGCTTATATGATTGCTATTCTCTCTCTTAATGAAAAACTACCTAGCTCCTTCTAAATTGGATATTTTTCTAAGAGGAGAAACATGCCCTGATGATGAAAGGTGATCGAGCACCGGGTTGAATGATGATAAATTGGTGGTATAAGAGTGGAGAACATTGTTCCATGGCCACACCTTCCAGATTCCGGCCCTCCAATCGCCAATACGCAATAGGTCGGCTGAAATAGCACCCAAAAGGTGAGCTTGATGGTGAGTCATCGATGAAGGCCGGAGCACCGGCGGGCAGAAAGGCGAATTTCGGCGTGTGGATATCCCGTCGCGTACGCGTCTGCTGGATCGGCTCGGGCAGATCAAGGCGAAGCCTGTACGCGCCTCGTCAGCATGCATCTCTCCAAGAGGCAGGGGCATCCGGTTGGTGATCACGACCGGGGTGATACCCCTGGATGCTGTGCTGGCGAGGCCTGAAAGGCGCCACGCCGGCCGGTGAGGAGCTGCGGCTGATCGCTTTTTGAAGCGCATCAGGAATGCAGGTCCCGGCGGCCTAGAGGATAGCTAGATAGATACCCGACCGGCGCCCTACCTAGCCGGTTCCAACGTGCGAGAGGCGGCGCAAAAGAAGGAATCGAGAGCTGGTATAATTTTGGCTTTTCAAGCGTATCGGCTAAAACGTGCAACGAATATTTTCAAGGTGTGTGTCGGTTTAAAAAAAAACTGCGCGGCTCGGCAGCCTGCGAATGTGATTGCAGCCCGCTTCTCTCCTCCTGGACTTCCCGTGGGCTCTGTCGTGCCCGCCGTAAAGGCCGGAACCTGAGCAGGGACGACGGCCGCCAGGCTGGGATCTTGGCAGCTAGACTGTGGCCCGTGGGCTGGGATGCCTTCCATTTCTGTGGCCCTGTATGATGATAGAGTTTTACATTTCCTTGCGCGGTGCAGGTCGCGCGCTCTTTGTTCTCTGTCAGCACAGGAGAAGGAGCTGAATCGCTTTCCACTTGCTTCTCTATCGGCATCGTCAACTCGCGGAAGGCCTGGCCGGCAGCTCTTTTTTTTTCCTCCCCTGCTTTTGCCTGTTTGCGCGATGACCGACCGTGGGTGATTACTTAACTGAAGATGCTGCTCTGTTCTGAATACTCCTCATGTGGTTTTGTGATTCGGGCTCAGGTGCTCAGCTGCAAATTGCCGTAGATGTAGCATAGGGGAGTGCAAAGAAAACGGAAGCACGCCTGCACTGCACTTTGGTCGGTGTGCATACATGCGCGTGATTTGCTCTCCAAAAGCACTCGTCAATCCCGTGGTTGCCGCCGGGAACATGCATGTTTCCTTTGTTCGGCCAATTAAGCGGACCACCCGGTCCGTCGCAGCATCGGCTGGTACTGGTTGGTTGCCCGCAAATGCGCTCCCAAAACCTTTGTTGCAAGAATGAAAGAGCGGGCCTTTCTGAAACTAATGCCAACCTCCCTCCAGTCCAGAGAGGTCCATGGCTGCAAGAATGCCTAATTTGTTGAAAGAAAGAATCTTGGTACACATGCATTGGTTTGATAATGTACCGTTGACATTGACATCGCGATTCATCTTCGTTATACTTCCGGTCAGCGGTTTTGCCATCATATTTTTTTGTTTGATGAAAAGCTATGAAGCTACGTCTTCAAAACCGGAGCGAATATATGATCATAGCAAGACTGCAGCTGTTTCTTTGACGAAAAGTCGTGCGCTTCAGTGATCACAAAGCCGATACGGTGCAGCCATGAACATGTTGGCGGGAAAATGTTCATGTGATTTGGAGTGAGGAGTGAGTCAGGGTTATTATTTACTTTCCATCCCCTTTTCTGGGTCCATGGCGCTGGAGTTCCCGCGCGCGCGATTTCGAGTGTCAGGTTTCTCCATTACCTTTTGGCACGCTCCGTCCCTGTGTTTTTGAATTTCGACCCATGGCGTGGTCTCTGGTGTTTTCAGCGCTGCATGCAGGCCTTGACTCTCGCTGTTGCCTGCTGACACGCACCTACCTCAACGATGCCGCGCGCCGTATGCTTGTAGAGAAGAGCGGTGGATCGACGGAGTCGGTCGGTGCGAAATGAATGATGGCTCGCTCGCCTTCGTACGATTGACGGACAGGGGCATGCCATGCCACTGCCCTGCACAGAAGGAAGCCTTGCACTCAGGAGTCTGGACCAGTGGACCACCTTCATGAAACGGCAATTTGGCAAAGATCTCCAGAACAACTGCCGACGCGCGAGCCTACCCCACACAAAGAGGTCAGAGAACTCCAAAGCAAGAGCAGAGGACGTGACACGGACCCACGACGATGATGGAGCAGAGGACGTGACACGGACCCACGACGATGATGGGAGTGTGAAAATTCTGGGGAAAAAAAACCGGAGGCCTGGAGCGGGCCTGGAGCGGTGGATGGATGAAACAGAGGAGAGGCGGCGTGGTGGACGGGACAGGGTCGGCAGGTGAGGCCCGCCGGGTGCATGGGAGCAGTGGAGCAGAGGATGAGAACCTCTCGTCTCGCCGCAGAGGAAGAAAGATCAGGCCGCGGCGCACAGCCACACAGGCCCACGTGGACCCGACCTGGGCACATGGCCGAACGGCCCCCTCGCCATCTGGACCCGCGACTTGCCTGAAACGGGCGTAACTGCCTCGCAGCTTCCCGTGACCACAGTACCGTGACGCGCGATCTCGCTTCACTTCCCTCTATGGGGAAGACGCCGAAAACGACGGGTACTTTCTATTCGCAACCGATCGGCAACGTATTTCATCACGTCGCGTGGTCGCGGCAGACACGGATCTGCCGTGCCGTGCCGTGCCGGTAGAGCGAGCGGAGGAGGGATCGCTCCTAGAACGACGTGACTAAGTTCAAGAGGGATCTGCTCTGCTGGTGCTGCTGCTGCTGCTGCTGTCCGGAAACACGGATAGTACGCTTCTACAGATGCTCAGCGAAAAAGAAAATCGACGCGCAACGCTCGCACTGATTCCTCTGCTTCGATCGTCCAGAATATAGTACGCGCGCTCGGCATCGCCAACGTCCGCCGATCGAAGCGGCGCACGGAACGGCACGAGCATGTTACTGTTACAGTAATACTATGTCTCGGGAGAGCGTTAATTCTGCATGTTGCGGCGTGAGAGACCGCACGACACGTACGCGCGCGGATCGCGCCATCCGTCCGTCCGTCCGTGGGTGCAGCTAGCGGTTGAGTCGTCACTGTCCCGCTCTGGCCGCGCCGATGTGCCCATGTGACTTGCACATGCATGCGCCGCGATCGATCGATCGATCCCTCCCGGCAGATACGGTCTGTTGTTCTAGTACTACGCACGTACTAGTCTATGAGAGAAGATCGGATCGATTGCGTTGGGTGCGTACAGTGTACTGCGGCCGACCGCAAAAAATTCCTGCACGAACAATAATTCTAGTACTACTACTACTACTGTTATTGCAGCGCGTCTCCGTGCCGCCCATGCTGATGAGCAGAGCTAGTAGAGTACACTATAGTACTGGAGTTGTACGTAAAAGATTATCGATCCTTCTTCACAACACAATGGCCTCCGATCCCCACAGACCAGAAACCGACAGCAACATGAGGTGGTGGAAGCTTCTCAGATCGGCAAGGAACAGATTCAACCTGCGTTTCACGGCTCCTTAATCATTCCTCCATGATTCTGTAATCCTGGTTTAGAGCTCGGGCGAGGCACACTTGTCAGCTTCTCGAACAACATCAAAGCCCGCATGCGCCTGAAAAGCGCCGAAACGAACTCCATGTGCTAGTACATGATCATTAGTACTAGGTCACATGCGCAGGGGCCGGACGACACCGTGCTGAGCTTTTTTTTTTCTTTACTCCGCGGAATGCGTTGCCGGGAAGAGTTGACGAGCCGAAGAATGCACGAATGGAAATGGGCGTACAGTATATTTTAGGCTGGTCACCGTGGGAGCTGCACCAGCATGTCGGACCGGTACTTCTGCCGATGACCTACCTGTACGTACAACGTCCAAGTCTATAGGCCTAGCTAGGCACCGGTAAATAGAGAGCAGTTACTTATTCGCCGAGAGAGAGAGAGAGAGAGAGAGAGAGAAGAGAGAGAGAATTTCATCACACAATGGAGTTCGGTTTTCGTAGGACATGGAAAAAAACATCCCGTGCTGTAAAAGGACTAAACTGTGCATGTACCGCTAGCTTGAAAAAAATTGCGGATGGGCCAAAAACTCAGCACATTTTTTAATGGACCGATGTATAAAAAGGAACAAAAGGACAGAACAACCGTAATTCACTTTTCACAAAAAAGAAGAAGATGACGAAGAAGAAGAATAAGAAGAAGATCCATGATTCCATATTGCATCGAACACTGGTTCAGTTAGGGCATGTTTGGTGCATGACTTAAGTCATGATTAAAGCCCAAAGTGAAATAAGTCGACTTATTTCACCAAACATGCCTGACTTATAAGTCACTAGTGACTTTAAGTTTTAAGTTACCTCAATCTAACTTAAACTTATAAATCAGTGGGACCCACCACTTTTTCATGGCCCCACCCGCCTCTTTCCACTCCATCCTCTCTCTCCTCCCCTCGTTTCTCGAACCCTGACTTATTTGCACTAAACATCCCTGACTTATAAGTCAGTATTTTTCAGTGACTTATAAGTCGTCTGACTTATTTGCACCAAACATGCCCTTAGTCATGCACCAGGCCCTAAATTCAGTTGCTGGACAACGGTTTTGTTACCGATCATGGGGCTCGAGATGGATTCGGTAAACCATATCAATGCCATCGTACCATCAATCCATCGCCTTCGTCCTTCCCAACGCCCATGTGAGCTGCCCGGGAACTAAAACAACGCTTTTGCCTTCAGCGCCGTAACCGACAAAGTTGTTGTTCTCTACTCCGTCTCCACTAGTATGGGCAAGAAGGAACCAGGGCCCACTACGCGGACCCTCCCTTGTCAGTGACACTGCCATTCTCACGCTGACTGTTCGTCGGCCTCAAACAGTTCGCGCCTTCTAGGTTTGTGAAATCACTGAAACGAAATGGAATGGACCCCTGTGATGATCTATTTAAACGAAAGGAGGCCTCTCGTCCCCGCACTCTTTCCCTTCTCTTCACCACTTCTCCTCACCATTGCCGTCCCACAGAAAGCTGGGAGAAGAAGAATGAGGCTTCGTGGAGCTCTCGCTCTGCTCCTGCTCCTCTGCATCCATGGAGGCCAGCAGCAAGGAGCAGTGGCCGGCGGGGACGGGTTCGTGAGGGTGGAGGGCACCCGCTTCGTGCTGAACGGCAACCCGTTCTTCGCCAACGGGTTCAACGCCTACTGGCTCATGATCCTCGCCGCCGACCCCGCGCAGAGGAGCAAGGTCTCCTCGGCGCTGAGCCAGGCCGCCGGCTCCGGCCTCTCCGTGGCCAGGACGTGGGCCTTCAACGACGGCGGCAGCAATGCGCTGCAGCACTCCCCCGGCCAGTACAACGAGAACTTGTTCCAGGTCCAGCGACAACCTCGTTTCATTTCCATCCACCCCAAGCAGAAAATTCTCTCTTTTTCTTGTACCAGTTTCCTCAACTCCCGTTTGTGTCGACGACTCTGTTTCTTGAGATGTTCCTCTATCTATTTTTCTTGAATTTGTTTGTGATTCTTTTTTGGGTGCATGTAGGGGTTGGATTTTGTGCTGTCTGAGGCCAGGAAGTATGGGATTAAGCTGATACTGGGCCTTGTGAACAACTACGACAACTTAGGAGGGAGGAAGCAGTACGTGCAGTGGGCAAGAGAGCAGGGGCAGAACATTGGATCCGATGACGAGTTCTACACGAACCCTGTTGTCAAAGGCTTCTACAAGAACCATGTCAAGGTAATAAGAGAGCAAAACGCAAAAGTTTGCACCGTTTTGTTTGGTCTACTTCCCCTTTTTCTTTCCTTGGTTGAAAAAGACGGTTCCTTTGTTGCCCTTTGACAACGTTTCGCACGATTAATTAGATGGCATTTATGGAGTAAAATCCTCTATATCAGAAACATTTATGGTGCTGCTTATTTCTTCTCATGCTCTGTTTTTATTGCTCGGAGAAAGTTAGAAGATTCAGAACCAAAAATAGGCAATTATGCAATCCTTGTTAATTGTTCCCATTGAAGATCACACTACTACGAAACAAATATGACAAATATGCTTTCTTTTTTTAGGCAAATAATAACTAAGAAATCGTAGAGATTTGGCATCTCGAGAGAGACCATTTTCCTCGTTGTTTTGATCTGCGAAATCACTGCGGTAAATTATTCATCCCTGAAGGAGCAAGGTGGCATGTTCGAGGCCACAATAAGTTTGTCAGGAAGCCATTCGGCTGCAGCATCTTTCTTACGATAACGTTCGAAAGATTGAATTCTTACGCACACTCCAATGCGCCTAGTACTGTCGCTTGGGCAAAGGAATTATTTTTGTGCGTGTCTGAGTACTATGACAGTGGGCTCGTAGTTAGGGATGGCAATTTCACCCGCGGGTGCGGGTCACCCGCGGGTCCCGCACCCGTCGGGTGCGGGTGCGGGTGGTGTTTTTCGCCCGCGAGTGGCACCCGCACCCGACCCGCATTGACTCGGGTGCGGGCGCGGGTGTGCTCTCTCACCCGCGCGTGACCCGTCGGGGCCCGTGAAAACACAGCCCAACTAACACAAAAAACAAGCAGGCCAGTGCAGCCCAGCTTCAACTTGCCTACCACCGCAGCCCAACTACACAAAGAACAAGCAGGCCAGTGCAGCCCAACTTTCAACTTGCCTACCACCGCAGCCCAATCTTATCCCATCCCATCTCTCGCTCTCGCTCTCGCCAGTCGCCGCCGCCACCAGCTCACTGCCGAGCGCGACGCACGGCGCGGCGCGGAACTGCGGAAAGACGTGGCGCGCACTGCGAGGAAGTTGGGCCTGGTCTGGCGATGTGCCGCGAGTTCGTGGCGGCGCAGCGCTAGCGCGACGCGCGAAGGGAAGCGGCTCGGCGGGGAAGCGCTGGCTCAACGCTGTCTTCGCGCTGCTGTGCAAGGTTACGGTGGCGTGTGAACTAGTAGCTACTTCGCAGCTTTCCTCGTCGCTCTAGATTGTTGTCTTCCCGATTCTTCTCAAATCCTTTCAATTTCATTTTCCGATTGGATATTTGTCCTTTCTTCTGCTTTTTTTTTTTCGTTTGCATCTGATTTGATAAGCATGCATGCGGCAGATTCGTGGATAGAAACGAATCTTTTCCTATTGCTGCCATCTGAATTCTTACATTTGAAGAAATAGAGATGATCACAGAGCAATGGCGAGATTCCCTTGCAGGTTGCAGCTACAGTTAGTCATCCACCCGCGGGTAACCCGACACCCGCCCGTGACCCGGCGGGTGCGGGCGCGGGTGCAAGATTTCACCCGCGGGTGCGGGTGCGGGTGAAAAAATTCACCCGAGGCGTTTTGCTTCGCGGGTGGGTGTTTGCTTCACCCGACCCGAACCCGACCCGTTGCCATCCCTACTCGTAGTTGATTTATTTTGATCTGAAAACTGTGGCGTTGTCAGTGGAGAAGACTGTACACGGTTTTCTGAGAGTCTAGTGTTTCGCTTTACTTTTGCAACCTGTAGTAAATTCCTGAAAAACAGGGAGGACTTCATGAAAAGGCAGGAAGAAATCGTTGCACACACTGACTGTGGATCATGTTGGTGTCTGCACCAGACAATTACCAGTCAAACACCACTAGTATCATCCTGATAGGACCAGATAGATGCTTTTTAGGACCCTCCTATGAAATGTTTACGCCAGTAATTTCTCTGAATAAATTGATTCATTCTATATTGCTCCAGCATGCTTCTGACAGAGTGATTTTTCTCATCCTTTTGCACGCACGATCCAATACAGACTGTGCTGACGCGGGTGAACAAGCTGACGGGCGTGGCGTACAAGGACGACCCGACGATCATGGCGTGGGAGCTGATGAACGAGCCCCGGTGCCAGTCGGACCTGTCCGGCCGCACGATGCAGTCGTGGATCACGGAGATGGCGGCGCACGTCAAGTCAATCGACGGCCGGCACCTGCTGGAGGCTGGGCTGGAAGGCTTCTACGGGCCCTCGTCGTCGTCGAGCCGCGGCGCCGCCGTGAACCCGTCGGGCTACCTGGTGGGCACGGACTTCATCGCCAACAACCAGGCGCCCGGCATCGACTTCGCCACCGTGCACTCGTACCCGGACCAGTGGCTGCCGGGGCTGGACGACGCGTCGCAGCTGCGGTTCCTGGGCGCCTGGCTCGACGCGCACGTGGCCGACGCGCGCGCCGTGCTGCGGAAGCCGCTGCTCGTCGCCGAGTTCGGCAAGTCCAGCCGGGACGCCGGGTACAGCGGCGCCCAGCGGACGCGGTGTTCGCCGCGGTGTACGGCAAGGTCTACGAGTCGGCGCGCGCGGGCGGGCCCGCGGCGGGCGCGCTCTTCTGGCAGCTCCTGGCGGACGGCATGGACGCGTACGGGGACGGGTACGAGGTGGTGCTGGGCCGGGCGCCCTCCACCACGGGCCTCATCGCCACGCAGAGCCGGAAGCTCAAGGGCCTCGCCAGGGCCTTCGCGCGAGCGCGCAAGGTACTGCCGGCCAAGGGCAAGGGCGCCGGCGGCAACTGATGGTCAGGCCAAGACATGGGTGGGTGTTTTGCAGTAACAACGCGTCGTTGATTTTCCTGAGCGTTTGTGTTACGCGTGTGTGGCGAGTTGAAAGAGTGTGCGTGAGTTCATGGCTCCTCGAGATGATTCCAACATTTCATCCGGGAGCGAAGGAGTTGGTCTGTCATCCTCCTCCGTGCCATAGAGGGCACGTTTTTAAGTGTTCTTATTATGGATCACGAGAGGAGAGAAGTTCTTGTGTTGCAAGGCAGATGCTACCAGTCCTTAGTAAGCTTACAACTTAGTAAGATTTTTATGAAGGGGTGTCATGCTACATTTTCGTGACTGCTTCATGTTTTGTGTTCGACTAAACACAATAGTTACCTCATAATCAACTTACTGTCTGGCGCCACCGTCCTCAATAGTTGTCTGGTCCCTTACTGAAAAGTCAGAGACAAGAACTAATTGCTTTGCTACCTGCGTTGCGCCCTGGTTTTCCCATGGCAGCAGAGCGGCAGCAATAACTGCCATGCATACAAGAACCACAGGGCAGCAGAAAAACATCAACCTATCAGTTTGGAAACCTGCCTTCATAAAGTTAGCCAAAGTTGAATTATACAGGTTTTCAATCCCAGGTCAAACAAGCATTATTGAGCATATAAATATTTATACATACATTGCTTGCAGGACAAAACCCGAGCTGCAAAGCAAATTCTGCAGGGCTTGTCCGGTCACCCCGGGGCCTTATGCCGCCTCTGCAAAGCCAACCTTCAGGTTGCCATAGTCAAAGACGGTGTGGTAGACTCCCATGAATATATCGCCTAAGATCCTGCAGACCGGGTTCTCATCATCAGACTGAGGAATAGTAGCAACTTTACTGTTCGTTCCGTATATTAGAAAAGTGATACGATCAGCACAATAACAGGGAAAAAAAAGGAAGCAGGTCACAAAAGAATAAACCCCCAAAATCAAGTCTGGCAAAATCCAAATTGTTTAATGACAGACAATATTAAGGGTAAATGATGACTCATTTATTTGTTTTTGGATCAGAAAAGGCAAGAACATAACGGGTGAATAATTTACCAGAGAGGACCACGAGGAGGAGGAATGTCCATAGCTGTGAAACCACTGATGCACTGGGTAGCAGGTCCCTCACCAACCTTCAAGATATACTGAAGAACAGTACAACCAAGAGGAAATCAAATGGCACATATAGCATGATAAATAGAATTTAAACCTTATGTAAATTCTCATTAATTAGATTCAAATAACATACTGGAGTCCCCTCCAATATTTTTTTAGTACTATTTTCAAGCATGCCTTTTAAGTAACACCCTGATCACAACTAATGTCCATGAAAGGAGTACCTCTAGTGTTCTCATTAAAATAAAAGGTATTAGAAGGCCAAGGTTGCATCATTCATTTAAAGAATAAGATATCAAAAAATTGCTGGACGAAGATGACTTTCCACATAGAAAAGCAAGCAATATAATAGCCAATATAGAGAAGCAGTACCTGTTCTGGTTTGAGCAAGAACTTTCTCCCACCGATGGTAAAGGCAATATCAGGAATGGATGCAAGCTTGCTGCAGTCCACAGTTGATTCTCCCATAGGGCTAGGAATCCGTTCACATAGCTGCAAAGTTCACGGTTTTGCAAAATTGTAATAACAGTACTGAAATAAGATTCAAGCACTGGCAGTACAGACTAGAAACTGACCTGATTAACGTACTGCAAAACTTGATCCTGAGTTTGGTTCTGTGCAAGTTGGTTATGCATCCACACAACAGCCCTCTCACAGGCATTGCACATGGCATTGTTGAAGACACCATTTGATTCCCTGACTTCATCATCAACCACGCTTCGAATAACAGCACTGCCAGTGTTGCAGACGAGGCATCCATAAGTAACAATCACAACTATCAGACATCAGGCAAATAAATTTAAGATGGAACACAACTCAGCTCTAGTAATAGAACCACACCAGCACTCACTAAATCCAAAACTCGTACCTGATGTCATGAGTTCCATCAAAAGTACATAGACCAACTGAAGAGCATATTTTTGCTGGCTGTGTCTGCATCATGAGCAGAGAAATTTCAGCATTTTACCCACATATCTAAAATATCTAATGCGACAAGTTTAAGAGCACAATGGTTTACAAGTGGCAAACCTCTGCTAGCAGCTGGTCCAGGATTTGTTGCCCGTATTGAGATACGACTGCCTTGCATTCTTGGCTAACTACACCAGCAGCACCAATCTTTTGATTTATCTGAGTAATTATGGCCTGCATATCCATATAGATTCAATAAGAGGCAAAAACATTAAATTAGAAAACAAACACAATACATTCACCAGGGTAGAAATATAAATACTAATAAATACAAATTAACTAACCAATATAACAATGGGTAAACATTACTTTTTTACTTTATCTTACTGTAGTGCACAATTTATGTGCTAAAATGTATAACTTAAACAGAAAGAATAGTGATCAAATTGTTTGCATTACTAGATATACTAACAACAGAATTCAAAATCTTGTTCATCTTATACATTTTCGTAAGTATCAGGATTCGGGAAAATAAAGCAATTGTAGCAGTCCCCTGTAAAGGTATAACAAAGCTCATATAAGCCCCATTCCTCCAGTTAGGTGTGATAGACCTATTTTCCTTGCTTGAGAACAAAATGGGAAAAAATAATAATTCACAACATACTGTGGGACCAGTAAGCAACGAAGTTCCAGAATCTGCTATCGCCGAACAGCCAGCAGCACAGAATCCTAATAACACAGATAGACATATTAAAAAACGAGTATAAGATTATGCATTTAGATACTGGTATTTTGAACTTAGAATAATGCTAAAGCAGTACCTGTGGACTTTCCTCCAATAAGGACGTCACCCATATCAAACTGTAGCAAGTGAATAAGATGTCAACTCATGGATAAAAAATTATGGTTACCACTGCATATACATTCAAAAATTAATAGTTACTAAGATAACTGAAAAGGGAGATTGACCTGCCAGTATCCCTTCCTAGTGACAGGGACATAGGTATGATTTCCTCTATAGTGACTAGGATCAATTCCTCCAAACACAATTTCACCTCCCTGTCCCTGATCAGCATGTCGGTTGAACCAGAAAGAGAAAACAGGATCTTCGATGTGGCCTTGCTTAACCATGTTGTACCTAGAAAACTTAATCTGTTAAATGCTTATCTACTTCATTTAAAGGATGCGCAGAATATATATGACACAAACTTTATCATTTTGTAGTACAAAAAATTTAGCAGTACTAGTATGTACACAAAAAATCAGGAAGGACGTTTTTGGGGACCTAATTACCGTAAACTACACGTGCAGGGAGTATAAATTTCAAATGTGATACTACCGAACGGGCAGACATTGGATATTCACTATGCGAGCCAGACTTGCTTACCAGACAGGTACAGCATTTCCAACTGAGATTTCCTTAAACCCAAGCCCAAGAATGCCGTCAAATTTTGCAACCATGAAAGTGATACTTGGCTCCCTTGTAGCTTCAATAAAATCCTAACAGAACATCCCAATAAAACCAGCATAGTTTCAAATGATGTAAATGTCCACATAAGATATAACAAAAGTACACATGGTGATAGGAATCAACCTGACTTTTCACGATTACATCACCAATTTTCACACTGTCCAAGCTAAAATAGCCAGAAATTGCACCAGTACCATATCGAATTGAAGCAGGTTTTCCTGCAAAGAGGGAGCAGTGATGAGTTACAATTTCACACTGAACATATTGCTTCACCTTACTATGGAAAGACCATGTATATTGTTTATCTCTGTAGGACAACTAGAATAAACTTGGTTTCAGGTTGAATCTTTTCTTTAATCCTCTAAACCAAATTCACGAGCTTGTTATTCTTCCAACAGCACAATGCATGACAGATTCATGTTGCTTACTCGTAACGTTCATGCCTACCTCAAAGCATTTTGCATGTAAGTCTTGGATTCAGAAAATAGACATGGTTGTATGAATAATAGGAGTAACAGTTATCTTGGATTCAGATAATACACATGCAGTGTCATGTAAACATGGCCCTGAGTTCTCCAACCTAGGTGTCAGTGATGAGTGATGAGAACACACACCAAACTGCATTCTCTAGTCTGGTGATTTCATTTCATTCTGCTTTCCGTACAGTGGCAGTTAAATCCCAGACGTATATAGGTCCAAAGAAATATCTACATTGATATGCCCATTTAGCTAAAGTTTTAAACTACTAGTGTCAAATTATCTACTCACTACATCCATCAAAATTAGCAGAGGAATTGACGCAGTACTGTTTCCGTCAAAAAACTTGAAGCAGTACTGATCGATCAGATATACTAGAAATATGACATTTATCCCCAACGCCCTGTACTGTACAACACTATCATGCTTGAGAATGGACTACTTGGAACTAGTAAGATTGAGGCCACAGACCATTCTTCTTATAGGTGTTGGACTGTCCGGCCTTGTACCTCGAGTGGAAGTAGCAAGCGACCTGCAGGAAACACCAAGGCACACCCCAGTTCAGAACCACGCATGAGTGCACTAGTAAACGGTCTCGATCACAGAACCCATCATGGCGCGCACCGACAAGTAGCACTTGGAGGAGGGCACCCAGAGGTTGGAGCTGCCGGTGTCGAAGATGACGGTGAACCTCTGCGGCGGCGTGCCGATGCCGATCTCGCCGAAGTACTGCGCGTTGAGGTAGTTCTTCAGCGCCACGATGTCGCCTTCCGCCGCGGCCTCCTCCGCCTTCTCCTTCGAGCCGGCGGCGTCGTTGCTGCCGCCGAGAAAACCGCGGCGCCGCTCCTCGTTCTCGATGGCCGGCCGCTTCGTCAGCGCGATCCGGACCAGGCCCTCCGCCGGCGCGGGGACGAGGGCCTGGAGCAGCGCCGAGGAGAAGAGGATGAGGAGCGCGACGCGGCCAGTTCCCATGGCTGCGCGGCGAGCTGCGGATCGGAGCAAATCGAAACCAGATTACGAAGGGGGAAACCAGGCGGCTCGGAGTAGGAGGCGAAGGGTTTAGCGAAAATCGCAACAGCTGCTCGAATCAATCACCATTTCAGATGAGATTACTTACCACCATATTACGGACAAAAAAACAAGGCAAAATTTGGAGCGCAGGTGTTACAGTAAACACGGGGAATCGACTCAATCAACAGAAAAAAGGGGGCAAATATAGACTAAATTCGATCCATCGGCGCGTGGGGGATCGAAATGTTGCAAGAGACCTCGATCGCCTGCGCAAGAGCTCAACATTTCTCGACAAGCTCAACGATTCAACAGAGCCAAGGGCAAGAGCAGCACACCACTCACCGGAGATGGTGCGGTAGTGGAGGTGTGGAGAGCGAAACGCAACCGATCCCGCCCCGTGCTGCGAAGAAACTGCGAGGGGAAGAGTGGGACTGGGAGCGCGGTCCGCGCCGTCGTGGGTCAATTTATAGTTTCTGATGGTGCTCGGCAGCCGGCGTACAGGTTCCACTGGCCCGAAGCACACGGCAACGCACAAGAAGATTGTTGTTTCAGTTTTGTTTTCACCGGAGAAAGTTTGTTCAGATAGCTCCAAGTGCGTGGAAAGTGAGTGCAAACAACAGCAGATTTTGTTTCATCTTTCATACTTTAAACATATGAAACAAAAAAAAAAGGAAACAATGAGGTGTGGAGGACGAGAAAGATAGCAAGCATATTAGGAAATGAGAACTAACAATCTTTGGTTAAAAAAATTCTAAAGTCGAAGTGAGTAGCTTTTTAGAGGAACCCTGCTATAGAGCCGACCCTGTGAGCGTCTCCGATGACTAACTCTTAACTGCCTTTTAGAATTGTTTATTAAAGAAAAAGAAGAGAGAAAAAGCTGCTAACTCTTCTTCAAGAGCTAGTCTCTAAACAAAATGAGAGAATGAAACATGTGACCCATACCTCATTTATTCTCTCTAAAAAATGGCTGCTACCTCTTAGCTAACTCTACCATCTACCATTGAGAACGGTCTGATGTCCTACGATGTAGGACTCGTGTCATCGTGGGAACAAGAAACAAACACTGGGATTTACATCAATTCCCTTTTTAGAGCAGTGTGCCACACGCAACCAATAAGAAGAGACACACAAAAAAATCATCGTTTGTTTGTCCAAGGACGTACGGTCTGAGATGTCTATCCAACAACATAAATGTTGTACCGGAAACGGTCTCCTTCGCGTGAGCCACGTCCCCCCATTCCTGCGCCGTCCATTGATATGCATCCGGCGGTTGCTGTTCTCGCGCATGTCAATTTTTTTTTGCAGTCAAACCCTCAAATTTTTGTTTGACTCAGTTGTGTAACGAAAAACTCAGATGCTACAGCAAACCAGTTCAAATTTTATGCATCTAGGTCCCTGTGTTTGTCTCTAATCAATACGAAGAAGGGAAAATACAAAAGAGCCATTCAACGCCCGCCGTCATTCACGACCCCGCGTGGAAAAAGTGAGCAGCATTCTCCGGTCCCCGTCGCCGTCTTCTACGACCGTGCGTGGAAAAACGAGGCGCCGCTTCCCATGACCACCGGCTCGTCCACACTTCTGCCGCCAGTCTCCAAAGCCGCCCCTTCCTCCCCATCATCTCTCTCTCCCATCGCGCTTCTTGTCGTCGCCGCTGGACGCCAGCCTGCCTGCCGGAGCCATGCTCCCTGGAGCGGGTCTCGAGTGTGGGGAAGAAGATGCGGGCGGCACGGGGTGGCCATTCGCAGGTAAGATGCGGCGCACCGCTCCCTCAGGCGTGGTGGCCACTTCTTGGCCGCTACGCGAAAGGGGGAATGACGCGGAGGAGGGGCGCCGGGAGGAGGAGAGGGCCTAGGCGGGCCAGATCCGGCCGCGTCGCGGCGGGCTCGCCTGTCCGCGACCACACCGGCGGCCGGAGCTGGACGGGAAGGTGGCGTGGCTCCGTCCCCGGCGATCTCCCGTGGCGCCTCAAGTCTGCGACGGCGACGAGCTCATTTGCAAGCGCAAAACGTCAGGCCGGGCTCATCCGCTCGCGCGCCGCGATGGCCGCGTCCACCTCGCCGTCATCGACCACATCACCTCCATGCCCGGAGTGCACGTCCCCGTCAAGGAGCTGGTCGCCATCTGCCGCGGGGAGGTCGTCGACAAGGTGTTCGTCGATCCGGCCGCGCACGCCATCGGTCAAGTGCGCATCGACTTGAACTACTTCTGCGACGACTTCTCCGCCAGCAACCTCCACAGATGATTCTTCTTCCCATCGGTCGTCGCCTTCCTGTTCCTCTACACCTCCATCCTGGGGTTCGAAATCCTATTCACAAAGCAATCTTGAGAAATTGCTGACGCTTCCCAGTAGCACATTCAGTCGATGGGGCTGGGCTCTTGGGCAGGGCAGGTGCAAACCTGGGAAGGTGGTGGTGTGCTCGGACCTGCCCATGGGTGCGGGGCTCGGCTCATCTGCAGCATTCTGCGTGTCCATGTCAGGGGCACTGCAGATGGCGGCTGGTGTCGTCGGTGTTGGAGGAGGCAGTCATGCCAAGGAGTGGGAGGTGTTTGAGAAGGATGATCTTGAGCTTGTAAACCAGTGGGCGTTCCAAGGGAAGAAGATCATTCATGGCAAGCTTTCCAGCATCGACAATGCCATCAGCACTTTCGGTATGTTACTCCTTAGCTCTCAACTTGGTAGTACTGAAACGCTTTCGAACTCATGATTCCCTCCGGTGGACAACATCTTGATTACTTAACAGCACCGTTGTTATAGTTGTAGTCTGAATTTGTTTATAAATAAGGAAAGTAGTCAAGAAGTGTCCAATCATGGATCTATCAATAGCAACCTGATGCCACCACATATATCACCCATTTATGATTTCTGTTGCAATTTCTTGGCATCATTACAAGTTAGGTGTGATTATAAATTACAAAGTTCATACGACACTTGTACAACTTTAGTATCTCCAGGGACAAAAAAAAAAACTTTCAAGGAAATATTGAGGCAATCAAGGTTCTTCAGAACTTGTTTCTTCAAATCTTCTTTTTTCCTCTTTTAGATTTTCCCATGTGCTGAAATTTGCATTTTTGGATCCCACGCTTTTAAGTTTGGGAATACGGTACCATAAACTGCATTCAGGTTTGTATTTGGTATTTATTGATTTCAGAGTACATTATAAAGTGAATTCAGGTGCAATTTCAAAATTTGCCAAAAGCTGCAGTGCTTTCAGTTCTATATCTCAAAGGGATGCATTGTTTTTCAAGTTAAAACAATACAATAAATACATAGAACTTAATTCTGTATATTTTGGAATATTTTTTCCTATTCCCAAAAGACTAAATTTGAAACGCATGCTCTAAATTTATACAGAAGTAGATTTAATTATGTTCATTGCTAAAATTTGCCTTGGCTTCCACATGGATCTTTATTCATGGGGACCTCATGTCTTATCTGTGTAAATAAGTGCTAGAGTTTGATTAGTATGCTGGGAAGAGATTCGGAGACAGGGGTAGTATGCTGTTGCGAAGACCTTTGAAAATGGTTGGTGGACTTATGCTTGGTTGAACAATAATAGTCTATATTTCTACATTGAAATGAATAAAGGAGATAAGCACCATATCATCTGTGATACAACCATGCTAGATTACTAGCATGTGGGACCAAATATAAATCAGTCTCACTTATTGAGCCATTGATGGTGCTGGCAGGAGTTGCTACATGAGTGCACGCAGATTCAATTAGCCATGGCAATATTTATCTCTACGTGAGGCTTGCACCTGTACAGGTTAAGTCCAACCATTAGCCTCACGCAGATTCAAGTGCCGTCTATCTAAGCATCCAGCTGTTTTGTTTGATGTGAATTAGTAACCATGTGTAAGGCCAACTGCTGGATCAAATGTTTATGTTATCACTCTTTCCTTACCTCAAATTATTTAGACCATCTATTTGTTTAGTTTAAACGATCACGAGTTGCTACTTGCTGCGATCTGGTTACCAAGAATCAGAAAACAAAATAAAAACGATTCTTCTTCCTAAGTCAACAAACAATCATTTTAGATGGGCGCGCCGATGGCGCGCCACAGCTACTAGTCTACATCAAGGCAAGCTCGTTGCACCACTCTTTAATGCAGTCAACGGCTTTTCTCCTATTGATCTTAAACACGAGTATAATCCACAGTCCTGATATCGTGTCAAAAATCCACAGTCCTGATACTGAGAGGGTGTTCGTTTCTCTAGGTCTAATTTTAGACCGTTCAGAATCTTGTCATTTAAAGGTATTAAATAAAGTTTAATTAAAAAACTAACTACAGAACCTTGTACTAATTTACGAGACGAATCTAACGAAAGTAATTAAACCATAATTAGACGATAGTTACTGTAGCATTACTGTAGCAAAGCATAGCTTAATTAGGCTCATTAGATTCATCTCGCAAATTAGCACACATCTGTAAAAAAGTTTTGTAATTAGACTTATTTAATACGTCTAAATAACAAAATTAGTTTTAATATGACCTTTAGACTAAAAAAACGAACAGCCCCTGAACCTTCTGTTGTGTTCGACACCGGCCGTTCGTTGTCACTGATGGGAACATGTACTCCCTACGCGTTCGGTCACTGGCCTCAAGCTGCTGGCAACCATGTCAGATTACCCGTTCATGTTTCCCAGACTGAATTTTGCAGACATGCAATTGCTGGTTTCAGTCAGCAATCCTCTGAAGTTCATCAGGGAATCGTCAACCATCGAGTGTTTCTTGGGATCACCCAATCCTCTGACGTTTCAGTCAGCTATATTCATTTGTGAACACAGAAGCAAACATGTCAAACTGGCACATGCACCTTAGCTGGAAAACAATGCACAGAGCAGTCTTAAAGAAAACAGGCAGAGGCTTCAAGACATAGATAAACGATATCCTGGAGCAGAAATACGAAAGTGAGAATACAAAGTGCAGTACAACTAACGATACCCAATCTGAAAAAGAGAGAGAGAAAAGCAGAAAAAGTCAACCCAGATAAGCAACTGCAAAGGACATCACAAATTGTATTAAACTGAATGCGGATGATCAACCGAGAGTGTACTACAAGAAATTATACAGTGCCAAAGAATCTCAAAAAAGAACGACGACCACACGTATCAGTTAAATTAAAGCATTAGATGACAACCACGTCTCCCTAAAGCTGAGCACCTATCAATTTCCTCCACCCCTTGTTCAAAACCTTCCTGAAGCTGAAGGCACCAATGCCCAAGATTAGAAACCAACCATCAGCTGACGCTTTTATAGGCATTAACTGCTTCCTGCAAGAATTCAAAGCATGTTTGATGGTGGGCGGCATCCCTTCCAATGCGTTAATTATTTGCATACAAGGTTGAAGATGACAAGCAAGCATTGTCATAACTGTTGATGCATGAAGGATGGCCATTGTTAGAGATTTCCCATGGGCGTCTCCTCCTTGGGCACCTGATAATTTGACTCCTATTATCCTGTTAACTGCTTGAAGAGAAGCAATGGTTGCCCTGCATGTTTTTGATAATGTATCACACATTAAGAATGCCGAAGTTGCACGTGTCTCATCAGAAGCCGCTTTTAAAGCCGCCAATCGGTTTGCTCCAGCAGCAGTCCGTGGTTCCATTGAAGTCGCCGTGGCGGCAGCCTTCTCTATTACTTCAGCTTTGAGTTGACAGAGAGCAAGTTCCATTACAGATAACGAGTATATTCCCATCTTGAGACTCCCTTGTAACCTAATGAAATATCTTTTCCAGAGCGCTTCCTGAGGGGCAACTCCTAAGCGTCTCAGTGACTTTGAGACACTAAGGATGACAGATCTCAATTTCTCGATGATATTGATCCGTCCTTCTACTTGCTTGTGCTGAGAGCAGAAAAACAAGTCTCCTGCCGAAACCTCCTTTTTCTGCATTTCATTAGTGGCATCCACCACCAGCATTGTCAGATTAACCAATTACAGTTTCAGAAAAAGTGAAGGAATAGATAGACACAAAAAGAAGGCATCTGCAAGAGAAAGACATGAAGATAAAAACCGAAGGTTGCCACTTGCCACTGGGTGAGCCTAGAGGCCGGGATACTTTCATTTGCTTAATTAAACATAATTTCCCTGTATCTTAAACAATGTCCGTGGGACCATGACGGCAACTAAAACTTCCAGAAAGCGTAACTAATTACTTCAGTTAATTTTCATGCATCAGAGTATCTAGTTCTCATGTTAGGACATACTTGAACCACATGTGAGAGTCAAGGGTGAACTTAGGTACTATTTACTCTTTCCTGTACGCAACTCTAATTTCATAATTCTATACATGTATAATAAGTTTACGGTGTGATTGCATTGTATATAAAAATACAAACCAGTAGCACTATGCGTATGTCATGCATTGACACAACAAGACTTGGAAAAATAAGTTAAAGACCAAGCCCAAAAAAGATTGAACGACATAATAAACGCTAGGCACTAGGCACTTGGGCCTCGATGAGTTACGCAGAAGGGTATGTAACAATCTAGATGTCATCCAGACAGGCTATGCAGATTTCTTCAAACATTGAATATCACAACAGGTTTCTAAGAAATTAAAGCAAGGAATCATGAACTATTAGATAGCAGAATTTGCTTGATACAAGATTGATTATGCAAAAAGAAGATAATTATAACAACATTAATTAAGAACAATAACAAGCATCACTTACTGGTGCAATTGTTGGTGGATAATCCCATAAGCATTTAAACAAATCACTGTGGCATGGTTCCCAGCAATCACAAACAGAAAAAGGCCCATAGATATTAACAGGATCAGCTTGAATGCTAGGTAATCCCAGGTGCATGTTATACACTTGCAACATCTCGCAGGGTCTAAAATACTGATGAGCAGGAGCAGCTGCAAATGTAAAATGAGAATGCATTACAAGTGAAGATGGTTAAGTGCATGACTTTGCTCATTTGTTCAAAAACTAATTGTACACTCACTTTCAGAAATAATATGCAGCCAATATTTCTGGCGGTAGCAGACATCTTCGGAAGCACAAGCTAACATTACCTCTGGAAGAATTGGTATGGGTACTCGATTGTTTTGAAATAACTGCATAGGCTACTGGATTGTTTTGAAGTAACTGCATAGGCTACTGGATTGCACTGCTTACGACCACGCACTTTGCAAAAACTGATTACTGGTCACACATAAAATTGTCCATTCATAGATTTTCCTGAGTAACAAATGAAATTTTAGTTTTGGAGTTTAGTGGTAGTACTGATTTGGAATTTAATAGTACTGTAGGATATGACACAAAACAGGAGGTTTCAAGGCGTCGCCACTTTTGTTATGGGGGAAATTTTAGCGATGATGCTATTTTTCTTCAAAAAAATGCAGACTTGGTTATATAACACCTTTTAGGGTTTTGCAAACTTAGTGTGTTCCAAAGCTTCTTTTTTTTAGAGTATTAGGGGATGACCCCGGTCCATTATGCAGAGCAATCAAGACCAGTTTCCAAAGCTTCTTTCCAAACTCAAAATTGACAACACTCAAAAAATTCATCTGTAGTGTAAAGTGGTATCAGATCGAGGTACCAACCGGTGTTTGGCAGCCATCGCCCGTCGTTTTCATCCCACTCCGCCGCCGTGTTGCCGTCGCCCTCTGTTTCGTCGTCGTCCTCCTCCTCCTCCTTCCTTTTGCCGTCGCCGGCTTGGTCCTTGTCGCTGCCCCAGACGTTCTCCTCTTTGCCGCCGTCAACGTACTCCTCCTTGGGGCGCTCTATTTTCTCCAGCTTACGATCAACATTGTCTCCTGTTTTCTCCAGAACCCGCCGGATTTCCTCCATGGATCGCCGTGAGTTGCCGTCGACTCGATAGAGAGGGTAGGAATCAGATTAGGCGGCGTTGGCGAAAGGAGAGCCGGAAGGGGATTAGGAAATGGTTCTGCAGAGAATTAATTGTTGAGATTTAATATGTTAGATAAATAAATGATATAGATTTATCATTTTATTTTTTTTATCCCACTCTCCATTTCCTAATTTGGGGTGGAGGACTTTTCTTTCTTTTTTTTTATAGGAGGGGCGGACCAACGGTCGGATAAGTTTGTGCGGTATGGGTTTATTTCAGTGGAATTTTATAAAATAAATTTTTTAAAAACCGTTTATCATATTTAGACCTTTGAAAAAAGTATTTTCAAAAATAAACATTTTGTACGACGCCGTGTTATTTGGCGTCATGCTACAACAACACGGTGCCGAGTCATTTGGAGTTGTGCTACTGAGACAACAGTAGAATACGACCCCAATTCATCTGACACTATGGAGAGAAGGGCAAACGCTAAGGCAAACGCCAGTTCAGAACCACGCATGAGTGCACTAGTAAACGATCTCGATCACATAACCCATCATGGCGTGCACCGACAAGTAGCACTTGGAGGAGGGCACCCAGAGGTTGGAGCTGCCGGTGTCGAAGATGACGGTGAACCTCTGCGGCGGCATGCCAATGCTGATCTCGCCGAAGTACTGCCCATTGAGGTAGTTCTTCAGCGCCACGATGTCGCCTTCCGCCATGGCCTCCTCCGCCTTCTCCTTCGAGCTGGCGACGTCGTTGATGCTGCCGAGAAAACCGTGGCGCCGCTCCTCGTTCTCGATGGCCGACCGCTTCGTCAGCGCGATCCGGATCAGGCCCTCCGCCGGCTCGGGGAGAAGGGCCTGGAGCAGCGCTGCAGAGAAGAGGATGAGGAGGGCGACGCGGCCGGTTTTCATGGCTGCGCGGCTTTTAGCTACGGGTCAGAGAAAATCGAAACCAGATTACGACAAGAAGCGGGAATGCAGGACTAATGAAGGGGGAAACCACGCCGCTCGGAGTAGAAGGGGAGGGTTTAGCGAAAATCGCAAAAGATCGATCATCATTTCAGATTAGATTACTATATTACGGACAAAAAACAAGGCAAAATTTGGAGCACAGGTTTTACAATAAATACGGGGAATCGACTTAATCAACAGAAAAAGGGGCAAAATATAAACTAAATCTGACCCATCAGCGTGGGGGGAAAACGAACCAAAATTGATAGAGGAAGGACACTAGCCAGAGACCTCGATCACCGGCACAAGAGCACAAGCGCACCAATCAAACAGAGCCAAGGCCAATAGAGCAGCGATTTATTTTCTATTTGATAGGACAAACGGACAATGTTTATATATCGTGCCAAAAAGTCGATTCAAGTTTAGCAATAGGTTGTAACTTTTTGCTTATTCTATTTGTTTGGTTTGGTGAGCTTTCTTTTTACAACATAGTGAAAACTTACAACAATAGATGGCTAAATACGTTGAAAAAGATAGAGATCGGGATGCTTTCATTTGTTTGATGAATCAGATTTGATTTCTTTTTGTCTAAAAAGACACACACACAAAAGAAAAGAAAAGTCAAACGATTGACATGTAAGAATTTGGGCCAAATACATGTAACCAACATTTGGGCCTTTCATCCAAGTCTTCAGGCCACTACTTGAGGCCCATCTCGAGGCGGAAGTGCACACACTAGCACACCGGCGTTCACGCATCCATCCGGCCATCCCTCGTCTGCCCCGGTTGGCCCCCTCCGGAATCCGGATCGCCTCGCTCGCGACGCAGCGGGAGCCGCCACCGCCGATGATCCGTTCCGCCGCTGCCCTGCGTGCGCTTCTCCCCCTGCCACGCTCCTACGTAAGGCAGTTAAACATGAGAAACTTATTAACATCTCCATATAAGCATATCATCGAACACCTCTCGCGCGCGGCTGCTGATTCGCCTCTTTCAATTGGCTGCGCAGGCAAAGCCAGCGTCTATCTTGCCTGTCGTCTCCAGTAAGCATCCGCTGCTTGGCCGTGGAAGGTATGTTCACTTGTCGGAGTTTTAATCCATTATTCAAGTTCGCTTGCTAAATGCCATCATTGAACGTTATTCCAATGTTATTTATTGACCTAAATGTTATTTATTGTATCATTGAACGGAGACATCATTGTATATGCAGTCCATACTATCAGATGGACACAAGAAGGCAAGATGAGGTTACAAAGCTGACTACAAGGGGGTGTCATAGTTCTCCTGAGACTCAAGGTGATATTCCAATGCATTGGCTTCTTCAAAGCCCTCTAACTAATTCAGATTATCTAGTTGATGCGTATCAATGCTTTTCATTGCATTTTTAGTTTTTACACATAGATTCTCCTGATGAAGCATCTTATATAGCACCAGTGATATTGTGAGATATAGAAAAGTCAGGCCAATTAACAACTTGTTATAATACCCATTTTAGTAAATTGTTCAGATCTGAAGTAATTGATCTCATAGGAATTCTTTTTCATTCAGGCTACTTTCTTATATATGAACGAACGATGTACATTCAGGAGTTGTTATGCTGTCAAATTAATTCTGTTTATTCTCCATAGAAAAAAATTGTTAGGAACTTGGGACTGCCTTCTTCTGAACTTGCACATCACTTGATTTAATAATTTTTCGTGGTACGACTGCATTTGAGACTTTTTTTTCTAAAATTTAGCACCTTGCATTTATTGTAACTCTATGCATTTGTCTTATTCTAGAATTAGCGAAGAAAAGTTGTGTTCCATGCAACTCTAAGGATCTACATGCCATGTCAGAAGATTCTGCTAAGAAATTACTCGAACAGGTTTTTATGTTGTACATTTTGGCAATGGAAGTCTTTATTAAGATGATTCCTTACTACATGATCTGATAATAACGAAAACAGGTGGATGGTTGGGAACTGACAACTGAAGGTGGCATTCTGAAATTACACAGATCATGGAAGGTGAAAACTTTTGTTAAAGGGCTCGAGTTCTTTCAGCTCGTTGCTGCTATTGCTGAGGGAGAAGGTCCTTTCTTTTTCTATGTTTGCCCATTGCCATTATTTCTGTGGGCCACAGTCATCCTGTTTAGTCTATGCTTTATAAAAATATAAAAATCAAATCAAGCAACTGGAACTCCAGCTGCTTCATCTGTTGTATCTACTTGGTGACACTAACAGCATCTGCTCTTATGTTATTTGAACGTGACCTAGTGAAGAGAAGAGCTGGGTATCCTGCTCCAAATGAACTTGAAAATTTGTCCAAGACTATGTATGGTGAATATGGGAACTTCAACATTTCAGAAGATAAATATCCCTGATATAGCCAAGCGATTAGAAATTCAGAACCACTAAGTTTTTGTTCAAATCTTTGGCCAATGCATGAAGTATGTTCTACGTGATAGCATGCTTGGACAGACCCCTCTACTTGTAACAAAGAAAACACCCCAAATCCAGCAAATTTCTTGGTGCAAAGTTCTTTTTTATATCAATGTGAGCAAAGCATATTTAAACAGACATGTTTTTTGCAGGTCACCATCCAGACCTTCATCTTGTTGGTTGGAATAATGTGAAAATTGATGTTTGGACTCACTCTGTCAGTAAGTGAATTTGCTATTTTATTTTGATTTTATGTCAAATACTCGTGATTTCTTCTATTGAAGCCAACCCTTCCAAAACCACCCTGCTCAGTCTGATTGTCGAAACTCACCGGTTTACTAGTTGTTTTATTTACTGTGTTATGGATCAGGAAGTTTATATTACTGATCTGGTAACTGTTTGCAAGTTGAAGCGTTGTAGATTAGAATGATAATCTCTCTTGTTAATGTTGATCCTTTCTCGTGTTTGTATGATAATCTCTCTTGTTAATGTTGATCCTTTCTCGTGTTTGTAGGAGGTTTAACAGATAACGATTTCGTACTTGCTGCAAAGATCAATCATCTCAATTTAGAAGGCCTTTTAAGCAAGAAAGCTAAAGTCCAGACGTAACTCTGAAGATTCAACTATCTTGCAGTGCGTCCAGCTGGGACATACTCTTATCTAGCTTTCACTGGTTGTAGATGAAATGTTTGAGCATGTCGATTCATGTAATAGGTAGGAATAAGTTCACCAGTTGAGGTCAAACTTCCCACCCAGCTACCCGAACACATATAAGACCCTTGGATTTACAACTAGCATGTTCTTTGCGTGTGAGTTTGCGTGTTCACAGATCAGATATCAATCAAGTCAATTGATGGTGAATAATCTGTAACTGACTCGTTTCAGGTTAGTGGTGTTTATCACCGCTAGGGCTTATCACCTCAAAATGAAGAATTATGGCGCGCACGAGATATTTGTATCAGAGCCCAACAGCTTTCGAAACTATTAGAACAGTCAAGAATGAGCACAGCTGCGCAGAATGAGCACAGCTGCGCTTGATGGGCACATACGCAATAAAAGATCAGCAGCTAGATGTGGAAGCCGCAGGGGCATCAAGAACAAAACCGGCACATGAAAAAGCAGATTTGTTAGATGAGTTAGGACTTTTACAAGATAGCACCCCGCTCTCACTATCGAGTAAAATAACGACAGTCAAAATTAGTCCTGGAAAACACACAGTAACAAAACGAAAGAAAAACAGCACGCTTCAAACGATGTTGGATGGATCCTCTGCTCAGCAGCGCTCATGACGGCAGCTCAGCTAGTCTGCTCTCTTCATGGCGCAGTGTGCCAAGGCACGGCGGTAACCTGGTAGTGTAGACAGGCTTCTCCCACACGAGCACAAACCTCAGTAGCCGTGCTGCCAGAGCTGGTGTGATGGCTGGGATGGCGCTGCCTGGGGATTGTTCAAGCTTCCCTCGGTAGGGTTCTGGGGATGCTCCTGTGGCAGACCGCCCTGCGACTGGTAGAAGCTTGGGTACCCAAGACCACCGTATTGAGAGGGCTGCTGGGCCTGGCGAAAGCTACCCTGCTGAGTCTGGCCCTGGAAACCATAAAAGTTGCCAGGTGGAACTGCTGAAACTGATCTCGAACCAGCAGCTCCATGAAGCCACATTGCCGAGCTATCACTCTGAAATATTATATAAAAAGAACGCACATCAAATGTGAGAAACTAGAATAGTAGTGTGAGAACATTTTTCAGTCAAACAAGGCTAGGGCACCAGATTTTCTTTTAGATGGACGAGCATGTAAGAATCATTACCTGCTGTACAGCCGCATAGTGATTGGGATCTTTGAACTGTGCGCCTAAAGCATCATCAAACCCCATAGTCGTGGACACAGAGGCGGCGCCCTGATTTAAGCTGAAATTTCCAGGTATATTACTCGCGGTTCCAAACCCTCCATAACCTGAGAGTGATGATGGCTGCGGTAGGCTCGTTGCAGGAGGGCTGCTCTTATATTGTGGCATTGAGTATTTCATACCAGCTCCAGGCACAGCAGGAGCAGCAGATTGATGAAAAGGTCCATTACTTGAGTATGCTTGCTGGAAAGGCAGGTAGTAGTTCTGATGCAAGTATGGATAGCCAACCAGACTGGCAAATGGACCAAGTGGTACAGTTGGCTGAGGGTATGGATGTACAGGCAATTGTTGAGGCAGAGGAAGCCCTGATGGTATGCTTGTACTGGGAAGATTCTGCGTCGGTTGAGCGTTTGGGAAGCCTCCTTGTTTTAAAGTCTGGAGAAGTCAAAGAAAGTGAAATTCAGGATGGAACATAGTGGAACAAATGGGTAACATCGGCTCTTCAGAACTTTAAGAAATATTCCATGTTAAAGAGATGACACAACATATCATTTTGTAAGTGCAGAACTGAAGCATTAGTTATCACTTGGACATTCCGCCATGGATCAGGGAAAAAGTAAAATAAGAAATAGATATGTAAAAAAACACATGCAACATATGTTACATAATTCCATTATATTACAAAATTGCTAAAAGATTACAGAAACAGGCCAAATATTTAAATTACCTCTTGCATGGAGATTGCTGGCAAATTATTAGTTGCTACAGATGGGTTGTACTTTGTAGCTGACTGTGTTTGTATCAACTGTGAAAAGTCAAAATCCCCAAGAGGGGTAAGATTTGAACCCAGCAGGTTATTGGGCAGACTATTTCCTTGCTGCAAGAATAAATCAGAAGTATGAACATAAGAACTTAAAGGGGCAACAAAAAGAAAAAGAGTAGGATCAGCCAAGAAACATAGCAAACATAAATGAATGTCATCTCATTCCAATCTTCGCTTGACTTAAGTCTGATATTGAATTTTGGGAGGATTGATTCGATTCCAATGTTCTTCAAGTATTAACATTCACATTGCACATCAGGACATTGACAAAGCACATCCAACAGAGAATGAAACATCAAACATTTTCTGTCAAAACAATGTTGACCAAAGCAGACAGGCATTTTACAAATTAATACTCGTATATCATAACCATACTAGCAACATTCTTTACTAATATATACAGAACTGATGCCATTCTATGTATCATAATGCCAAATCTAGCTACCCTAGCAGGTTCTGCAGTAGCATCAAACAAAGCAGCACAATGATACTTCGAATATTATTTTTTTTTTAAAAAAAACATCTCTAGGACAAAAGCATAAAATTCATCCAAGATAAAGAAAAACCATAAAATATTATACTTGTGCTAACATCAATGTATCAAATATAAAAATACATGCTAGTTCAATTTAGATTAGAAATGCCAATGATATCTCTCTGAATAGAAATGTACCAGTAAGCTTGAAAAGGGGGAAAGATGCTGTGCTTGTGTGTTTCCTTGGGAGTCATCGATTGTGCTTGGTTGTATTGTGTTTGCATATGCATGGCTAGATACTGAAGGCAGATTATACTGAAGACCAGGCACATCTAGGGCACCCTGCCTAAGTACATCAGGCTCTGAAACTGAAGGTACATCAATATTCTCCAAGTTTGCATGATTTCTGGTCTCAACGTCCTCATTTGCTGAAGAACTTAGAGCACTTTGGTCATAGTAATCTTGATTCCTGCACAAACAGAGTCATCAGAAGACGTACACCTTTTGCTGTGAACTGGAAGATAATGGGAAAAGTTCTAACCTGGCATCTACTTGATTAACCGATGGGGCTACATCTGGAATAGGCACTTCCTCCAAATCGCCTTGAGGAACATTTGACGAAAGCAACCCAGAAAAGGCACCAGATCCAAAACTACCAAAGCTCAAATGAGCACAGTCCGCATTCGCAACTTGTAAGTGATCAGGGAGTATGACCGCAGGAATTTCTTCAGCAGACTTGGTATCTTCATTCTGTATGCTTAGATGTTGAAACTTCGTCGAGGATGATTCTGCATCAACATTGGAAACGTCAACTGCAGAAAATATGAAAGAGGGATGAGTCCATTTGAGCAACAGCTATAGAATGTAATCGTATCTGCTGACAGAAGGGGAAACCCATGTAATCATATCAGTGGAATGCAATGTTGCTCCATCCAATTCAAAGTTCAAATATCACTGAATGGCGGCGTTTTAGGCCCATTTGTGCCATTAGCTAGACGAGACACTATATGAAGTTATGATCAGACATTTATATTAATAATACTACAAGCATAATTACATGATTATGCTTGTAGCTAGACGAGACGCTCTATGGCATGATTATGCTTCTTCCTATTGCTGAAAACCAATATAAAATTAGAATTCTTCCATGTATTCCCTCCATTTACGATTATTGTCGTTCGGACCAAAGAAATGAACTAGAAAACTACCAACCACTGTCCGAACGACATCATTTCAAATACAGAGGGAGTGAGTATGTCTATAATGTATCAACCTTCTCTCTTTCTACATTGATTCGGGTAAGAAAATAAATTAACAGCAGCTAATTACCTCATGTATGTTTAATTGCAATTATCACCTGTTTAGTAATGATAACTTAAGGTTTCTAGATGAAGGCAAGCAATGTTTTCACTATAAATCCCATTGTTCCTAACTCTTTCCATGACGATGTTCTCGTTGCTGTATCTGTATACATTGCCACTTCGAGACAACACAAGGTACAAGGCAGAAAATACAAAACTAAAAGTGATTACTAAAATTAAGTTTCTTGTGCAAAGCCAAGTCATTCGCAATCAGGCCTTGGGACAACACTAAACTGTATGCCCCAATCCTTGCTACAGATTGTCCTAAGACAAATGCGATTAGTGACTACTGGGCAGCATGGGCATGGCAGACAGAATTTCATTTCAGGGAAATTTCAGCAGTTATTGTAGATGCTAACCTTCACCGTCAACATAGGAGTGCACTTCAGGTTGGTACGTACTTGATCCCCGTAAATCATCATTGGATTGATTGTTCTCCTCGAGAACTTCGAAGTGTCTTTCAGATAATATTGCCGATTTAACCTCGGATTGGCTGTTCTCTTCCGCATGCGAATTTTCTTGCGAATTAGTGGCATGGGCAGCCAACAAAGAAGGGTCACCTGAAGTCTCAATGCCTGTTGATTGAGTTCCCGGTGCCGGCTCCTCCTGCGGAAACCAATCATTCTCATGTGTTCGGTGGTTTTCAGCAGACGCATGACTAGAATTCACAGTCTGAGGAACAGGGTCCGGAAGAGCAGGAAATCCCTGGTCAAACGTTGTTGGTAGAGCTGTTCTTGCAGTTTGTTTCGAGTTTTGGCTTTGGCTAGAAGACTTTACTTGAGGTCGTCCCATTTTCACTATATCAGCCATTGACATCTGACCTGGAACGCCACACCAACCATTCTGAAATCCAGAAGACGATTGTGGTGCTCCAACTGATCCATTAGGAGCCACATCTTTGTTTGCAGGCAAACTGCACCAGAGAAAAGCAAATAGGCTACATATCAGTACTACATACAAAGCGATCACATCTAGCAGACATGATACTTGGACCTGTGTTACCTTGGAACTGTTTGCTTCTGGCTGGAATTGGGTGCTGGAACAGCAGGTCCCAATATGGATGTCCTTGAAACCGCATAATCTGGTTGGATTCAATATATAAGGTGAGATATAGATTATGACCAAACATAAACACTAATGACTCAGTAACACAAAAAAAAAAAAATTCAAACTTACCAGTACCACTTGATCCAGATTGTGCTGAACTGCTTCGTCCAGTACGCTCTGTACCACCTCTAGTGGCTCGATTGTTTGAGTTACTTGTTCCTCGAGACCTTGGCTCAGGTGCTTCTTTAACCTGTGTATTCAGTACATACTGATGTAACTTCTCAAGACTAAGCATAACACAGAAAACTTGTGTTTTAGAGAGTGAGTTTGTACATGTGAGCCATAAATACAAAAAAGGTCAAACACCAGTCAAGAAACTTAAATATAGACCAGTTGTTATTGCCCCTATACATTTAGTAAAACAGAACAATAAATGCAACATAAGATGAGCTACAAGTTTGTATTTATAATAGAAAAATTGATGGGGATCCTACAGAAAAACAAAATTGATCAGCTACAAGTTCTAAAGTGGCACAATAAAATTTGGCTATAAGACAGCTGAAATTGCAATGAACATAAGATAGCTGAATATACTGAACTTACCTCTTTTTTCTTGTCGCGCTTGCTCTTTACCTCTTGAAAAGTATCTGTAGACAGATGGTCAATATGTGAGATTTAATATTCGACAGAACAACTGGAATATAGGCATCCCAAAATAATACCGTCTAAATTGTGCCACAAAATTGCAGAAAGATGATATAATTCAAATGTTTGTTTAAACGAAGCTCCTGTACACACATGACCCACATAAAAAGAATGCTACTTCTTTCTGGAATTATATATCAAACCCTAGTTTCTTGCATGTAAATAAGGTGCACAACAGTTCGAAAAGACCTTGGCACTGTTTGATACAGCTCCAGCTAGGAAATCCATGTCATATTTGGAGTTTGTTACATTGAAAAAAGTAGCTAAAATAAGAAGAAGACTCAACCAATAATCCTCAAACTAATCACACCTCCAGTTCGAAATTTTCATAGCTAGGGATGACCGGCTCCAATAATTCTTGAAACTGGAGCTCTGCCAAGATTTTCCCTGAATTCCCACTGTCATTTCCCAATCTTAAATTGAAGTATCCAACATTTCCAAGAACTGTCTTTCACACAAGAAAATATCGAAGCACAGGAAAACATTCTTCAAAAGTGTATATTGTGCACGTGTAATGTTCCCTACATTAAGTTATTTGCACCACACATTAACTTGTATCCGGCTAGAGTCACATTTATTTTGTTACAGTATACCTTTTTGAGTTCTATGAGACCCAGGTGGCAATTATTGCATTTTGGCGAAAACCCTTTTTTGGTATGCTGGCTTTATCCTATCAAACCAAATAAGAGTTTAGCATTACGTGCAGGCCATAAAAGTAGTTCGATATTCTAGCCTGATATTCCAATGAAACAGATGATTCTAACAACCCGGGTCCTGAATCCCCCATTGCATTCACTTGGTAGCTTTGCATTTCTGGACATCACATCCGTTACGCATTTTCATTTCATCCCAGAAGTAACATGTTCTCTATTTTCTCCATTGATCTAATCCATTTACAATGAAGTAACACCCCACTAAATGAAATTTATCCTATTTCATTACGCTAGCAGCTGACAGCTTTCGCCCTCACCAACTTAGGCCATCGACACTTAAATCATAAAAAGGGGTGGCGGAGTAACAAGAAGAAACAGTTTGAATTAAACCAAATCCATGCGTAGAAACTCCATAAGCGTCTCCTTCCAGACACAGAAGCTAAGCTAACACAACAAAGGCATAACAAACAATCACTGTTTTCTCTTATTCTCGACAAATTAGCAACTTAACTGAGAACTCACATTAAAAACGATGAAAACATAAGGAAAATCCCATGCTGCAAATGACCCATAAAATTCCAAATCCAAAGGCCTGAATAATTCTAAATACTAAACAGAAGAACAAATCTTTGCAAAATCAACCCGAAACGGGGGAGAAAAAAAACTGTACCCTATCCTGCAAGGCAGCCACAAGCCAGCAGTATACTCGCTCCCGAACACTACCGGCAAAGCACCAAATCACTGCAAATCCCCAAAGTAAAACGAGAAGAAAAGGCACGGTTCAAGCTTGACCCAACGCGCGCGCGAGCGGGGGCACCCACTCATCTAATCCAATCACACGCGCACACCCTACGGCAACAACGGACGACCGGACTGAACGAAGCAACCAAAATAGGGAGGGAAAAAAGGAGCGGCGCGAGATGGGACCTTGGGAGAGGAGGCGGCTGACCGCCTCGTCGGGGTCCATGCCGCACTCCCGCAGCGCCGCGTAGATCTCAGCGTCGGGGCGGTTCACGATCTCCTTCAGCCCCTGCACCAGCTTCCTCGCGGATGCCGGCACCGGGCCCGCCGCCCCCCTCGCGCCCCCTCCGCCGCCACCGCCGCTCATCGTCGCCGGAAGCCCGCACCGGGAATCCCCGCCGCCGCCGGCAAACTGGCCCCCACGACGCGGCGATTCGCGGGCTGAGCGAGTGGGTACGGCGCGCTGGGTACGGCCGCGGCGTCGCCTCCCCGCTTCGGCTCGGCTTTCGGCTGCTTCCGCTTCTTCCCCACCCAAACGCAGCGGCGGCCAAATTCCAAAACCCTCCCTGCCTCGCCCTCGCCTACCTTTATATACCTCGATGCGCTGCGGCCGGGAGAAATGGATTAAAAACAATTTCCTTTTTTTTTTTGTCCGCGCTTCCTCTTCTCTATCCATCCGTGTACAATGTTCCAAAAAAAAAAAATTCCATCACACTTGTCGCCGAGGCGTTGATCCGCCTGAAGTCACTCATCGACTCGTGAAACTGACACTTTGGGTCCACGTTCTGCGGGGCCCAGACGTGGTCATCGTGTTTCGGAGGTTAGGTCCATGTCACGTACTAACATGCACAGGATTCCCGGCTGCGAGTGGTGAGTCCTCGCGAACAGGGACGGGAAAGTTCCGCCCCGAGGCTACCATGTGGGGCAAATTATTCCTCGGGCCCATGTGTCATCCGATAATGGGGCCGACGTGGCTCCGGAGTTATCCTCGAGCAGGCTGACGCGAGGGTCGTCTTGTCAGTGTCAGAGACGGAGTACGAAAATGTTTGCGCTTTTCGGATCAGTCATTCGGTCATCAGGTGCGCGTGAGCGCGGGGGAGTCAGTGGGATTCTTGTGCGTTTTTTCCGTTTGGTTCCTGGTTTTCACCGGAAAGGAAATTTAGGGGCGAGTGAACGCAGGCCTGTACGCCCCCCGTAGTGGCAAGTTAGGTCGTGGCTTCCGAATTTGGTTAGATACCTCGATCCCTTTTGTGGGCACTTTCAATACTACTCCTTCCGTTTTTATTTATATGACGCGGTTGACTTTTTTGTTAAACTTTGACCAACAATATATAATTATCTAATTAGTTACTTAATGTGAAATCGATGTCATTAGATATATCATCAAAAGCACTTTAAAGTTAATCTATATATTTAGCTGTTTGCATAAATATTTGTACGAATAGTCAAAGGAGCGATAAAAGTCAACTGCGTCATATAAATAAAAACGGAGGGAGTAGCATCATTTTTGCTAAGAGAACATTGTTTAGGTTTAGATGTTTGTTCTCATTGTATTTAATTTCTATCTTCGTTTGACTATGAGTTTTTCTTCTTTTGCCTTTTATGTTTCATGGAATTATTAGATCTTTCCTAGTACCACACCCTAGGCTCTTGGATTAACTCACATCATCTCATGATATGATAAATGAGTACAGCTAATTGTAGCCTAACATTCTAAATAGCAAACAAAAAGTTTGGGTGAACTTAAGAGTCCATCTATGGTTCGCTCTAATGGTTATGTTATATCTACATATAATGAATGGTTAGAAAGCACTAAGCATCGTCTAACATATTTGCCCATTTTCTCTGAAAGCATACCATCAAGCTAGTTGCCATACCAAACACGAAATAATCTAGAGTGATGCCCTCCTCGATTGTTTACAGGAAAGTGGCCTTTTTCTTATATATGTAAGAAAACTAAACTGAACAAATCAAGCAATTACTACCTCCGGTTGCAAATTGATGTCAATGCTAGTTCATTTTGCACTAAACATCCTTGTCGGAACGACATAAAAAAATAGAGGGAGTAGGTAGTCCGAATTATTTGATATTGAAAATAAGAGAGGGTAAAACAATGAATTGACAACAAGAAGCAAAACAAATATTACCTCACAATATATATATTATTGGTGTTAGGACAAGATAATTAGGTTAAATTTGCAATAAATTCTCTAACCTGGTGTCAATAAAAGAATGTGGAGAGAGTAGTGAATATTTGCCACGTAAACAAAGGCAAGGTGGCTAGGCAAGTTCAGGACCCTCTTTTTTATGCACTCTACATATATGTTTCAGTATACATAAAAGCGTAGGTTTCATAGGCTAAGGCTGTGTTTGGCATAGGTTACGATTGTTAAATAAGGAGCTTATAGTGAAAAACAACTTATGCTTATTTTTTCTTTCAAGTTAGTTGATGCAGAGTCGTAGTGCTTGTCACAACTTTTGCCTTTTCTAAACAAAACATGAACAATAAGTCGTGCAAAAACAGGGCTTATGTAGCACTACTTTGAAAAAATTATCAGCAATATGCTAAGTTTTCCTATACAGTACAACCTCGCCCTTGTTTATCAAGAAAACACTATCAAATGAAATAAAAATCGGCCCCAGCAGTTCGGTAAAAATTTATGACAAAATTTTGGTTTACGAAACGGTGCTATCTGTAAATTGGTTCCAAGAAATTGTTCCCCACAAAACTATGATCCACAAGGTAGACGACTAGATGTTACAAAATTTCGATAATGAAGTTGCAACGGCAACTTGCATACCGAAAAAGATGGAATAAAGCGTAAGATGATTCATCATCAGCTAAAGAAAAGCGAAAAGGCAGTCCAGAATTCCTCTTCCACTGCCTCAGCCAACGTTTCTGCTGGCGGTCGGGCGGGCCGCCGGGCCGAAAAGCGCTCACCTCACAGGAGAACAGCCCAACGTCTCCCACATCGTCATCCACTCCAAATCCCCCACACCGCTAATTACGACCGGAAGCTTTTCCATTCCTCCCTCCACCATCATCAGTCCAGCTCACGACGGCGCAGAGAGGAGGAGCGCACCGCCATGCGGCCGCTTTCCTACGCGCCGCCGGCGCCGCAGTCGCGAGCGAGCTCTGGTCCCGGCCGCGGGCCTAGGCGTCCGCCGTGCGCTCTCCCGTTTCCCGACGCCATCCGCGCGGCGGCTGCGGCAGCCGCCGTCTCGCTCTCCCTGCTCGTCGGCGACGCGGCGGGCGCGGCTGCGGTGGCGGCTCCGAAGCCCCCCGAGGTGTGCCGGGACGGAGCCGCGCCGGTGGAGGAGGAGGTAAGGGGCGAGGCGGTAACGAACGAGCAGCTCGTGGAGGAGGCGTGGGAGGTGGTCAACGAGAGCTTCCTCCCCGACGCCGGCAGCCACCCGTGGTCGCCGGAGATATGGATGGTGAGTTTTATCTCGCGGCATTGTGACCGGGGGCACCTTCAAGTCTGTTAGAGACTGACTTCAGAATTTCAGATTGCTTGTTAAGTAGTGAGCTCAGTGCTTTCTCCGTTGATTGATGGCTGATTCTGACCCACTGCAGCAAAGGAAGCAGGATATTCTCCAAGGCACAATCAAATCACGCTCGAGGGCCCATGATATCATTCGGAAAATGCTAGCTAGCCTGGGTGACCCGTATACAAGGTTCCTATCTCCCTCAGAAGTAAGTACCTTACAAGTGGCATGTTATTGGTTATTTGAGCTCGACATGTTGCTTGCCCAATCTACTTAGCTCGTGAAAATTCCTCTCTTTCTTTCTTACTATCAATGGTACTGCTTAACAACTAGTACAACAGTTTCCAGTAGGGTCAATTGTAAGTGCGAAGTTAACATGCACCATCATTGGAAAAAAAAAAGATACTTTGCTTCATAGGATATAGCTTGGAAGCAGTGGCGGTGCTGATGCTTGTTGGGTGATATAGTAGTATAACTTTTGAAATAACTGGCAAACGCTCTGGAGTACTATCAATATCTCTTTCAACAATATAGCAATGCATTGCCGTATCATATTCCCTGTTTCCTTTGCTTTCACTATGAGTTAATACATGGCCATATGTTGACGCCTTCCTTTACTTCAGGCTGAAATTTGTGACAAATACATGTTCTAACTATAGTTCTGTTTGATGTCATTCTTATGTATTAAATGGATATGCTAAAGTTCTCAAAGATGTCAAAATATGACATGACGGGTATTGGTCTAAACTTGAGGGAGATTCCTGATGACAATGGCTCTTTCAAGTTGATGGTATTAGGGCTGCTATTAGATGGGCCTGCTTACTCAGCTGGTGTTAGACAGGTATCAACTATACATATTCAGCTCTTAATTGAGAGTTTGTCTGCCTTTATGATGGGAAATATGCTTTCGTCATTAGGCATATAGAATGAAAAATGTTTTTCTACCTGCCAACGAACCTTGATGACTCCCGTAATGGACTCAAATTTCATTCTAATGATTACATTTGTGCACACTTAAAATTCTCACTCAATTATTAAAAAACGTAGCTACATGCCCACATTACCTAAAGATGAATAATGGTTTGTTATGAACCTGGAAAGCAGAAAAACCTTACATCAACCTATGTTCCGAGGAATTGAATGAGATGTGCACTGGATATGGTAGTTTCACCTCTCATTGTTTTCTTCCGTTGCTTCAACTTACAAGTTACAAGTGTTAGAATTGAAGATTTTGGCCAGTTTTGTTTCGACTGATCTCAATCTTTAATCTGAAGATGCACCTTTTAGTAATTGTTTATCGATAATACTATTATAACATAGCACTGTTGTCTGATTTCTGGGACTGCCTGTACTGTAGTTGGGTGTGATCTTTGGATGTTCTGCTTTTCTGATGTGTGTGTATCGAATTATTTAACCTTTGTATGCTTTGGTAAGGCGCACAAATTAACTAATCCTTTTCAGGTCATTTTATCTCTATCTCCTATCAGGGTGATGAGCTTTTGTCAGTCAATGGCATTGATGTAAGGGGTAAATCTGCTTTTGATGCTTCATCCATGCTGCAAGGTCCAAAGGAGACGTTTGTTACAATCAAGGTAATAGACAATCTATTATATACTTGTATTACAGTCATCATCTTACTATTTTAATCTATATCCTGTCTAGGTTAAGCATGGTGACTGTGGTCCTGTTGAGTCCATGAAGGTGCAGAGACAACTGGTAGCTAGAACTCCAATTTTCTATCGTTTGGAGAAAAGAGAAAATGAGGATTTATCTGTCGGATATATTCACATTAAAGAGTTCAATGCCGTGGCTAAAAAAGATTTGGTTAGTGGTGTGTTACTGGTTTGTGAACCTTATCATCTGTTGACTTTTTGCTGAATCTGAATGCAATAATATTTTAATTGATCCATGCCCGGTATGCTAATTATTGCGATGGCAATATAATATCTAATTCTTTTGTTTAAAGTCTAAATTGATACATACATATCTTTTTTCCTTATTCAGTTTTTAAAGCATCATAATTTCAAATATTATTTCCCATGTTAAGAATTGAATTGCTCGAACGATTTTACTTTTGCTTCTTATATCTTTGAAGTCCACATTTTATTTATATATATTCCCTTGTTAGCAATCTTGATTGTAGATATGCATATAGATTTATTTATTTTCATGATGATAACTGCTGGAGTATGTGTTGTTCTGTTCGTTTAACATAACTTCTTTCATTGCACTTTGCAGCTCTAAAACGTCTACAGAATTCTGGTGCCTCATATTTCGTTTTGGATTTGAGGGACAATCTTGGTGGATTAGTGCAGGTATGCCATCTTTTTTCCTGTATCATGTATCATGCAATGTTTGTCTTTATCTCCCAGAACTACATAATATCTGTATAGTATCACACTTCCCCCCGTTTGATGTTCTTGTCTTAATCTGTTTACATTTTTTTTTCGAATTTTGTCTTGAAGGCTGGAATAGAGACTGCAAAGCTCTTTCTGAACAAAGGAGACACGGTAAGGATATGGATGCTACCATTTTTAACCATTCTTAAAAATTGATGCATTTATTTTCTTCTCAATTCAAGTTTATGATCCAAGATGGCATGGGCCAACATTGTTGACCAAAACTGCTATCCTTTAAATAAAGAACTTGTCGATTTGTAACAACTTTTTTCTGCCAAATTTCTTTAAAGTCCTATGAAGCTTCAAAAGCCCGGTTCAGTTAAAAGTAGTTTCATAAACAGTTAGTCAAAGATGCGTCATAAAAAATAATAGTTTCATAAACAGTCGGTTAGTTACTTCAGATCGACAGTGCTTTTATACGTGCAAAGTGCTTCTGTTTTTGATTGGAACATGGGACAGCACGCTGTGGTAGTTTTGTTCTAATGTCGACGCTGCTTGAGACTGTGAATAGAGTTTGATTTTAATTTGGTATCAACCTCGAAAAAGGGTCACCATCCCTGCTCTATAGAGTGTGTATAAGAACGCAATCGACAATGAACTTGTTACAGACATTTAGTAATCCGGTGTTGCGGTGTCGTTAACAAGCTGACGCTCACGCACATGAGGTTATGTTTCATGCTACCGATATAATATTTTCTGAAATTCAAATATTCATCTGATGCGTATTAAAGATATTGAAGGTCTTCAGTCATTTGGTTGCTTAAAACATTTCTGCTAATTTGTCTTTTAGATCACCAGCTGAATTTTTAGGCAGAAGGATTCATGATTTTTTTGGAATTTATCAGGTCATCTATACTGCTGGCCGGGATCGTCAAGTCCAGAACACAATTATTGCTGAAAATGGACCTTTGGTTACTACTCCTCTCATGGTATGTTAATGTTATAGTGATACAAATATTTCAAAAAACTTAACCTTTAGTTCCAAGAAATGTAAAGCAAGTGCTAGTCTTGCACTTGTCTTCGCCGAGCTGTTCAACAAAAAATTCTCAAAGAGCTGCAGTTGCACATACTGATACTCCTAACCACCTGAAAGTTGATACATACACTTTTTTTGAGTTTTGAATTATTTTGACACTTTGCTATACTCGACTTGGCATTGTGAGAATCCTGAAGGTTTAGAACATTTATTCTTGTCCATTTTTCCTCTGATTTCTGCACATTTGATTAGTTTATACTAGAAATGGCACTTTAATATCATTTTACTGAATTTTGACCATGCCATGCTATATATCTCACTCGTTCATCTATATTTTGATACAGTTACTTGTCAATAATATGACAGCAAGTGCCAGTGAAATAGTAAGTACACATTTTATCTCACTGATGATAATGGTAAATAGTAAGTTTCACTGAGATCTGGACAATTTTATCTAGGTTGCCTCAGCACTCCATGACAATTGCAAAGCTGTTCTTGTTGGTGAAAAGACTTTTGGCAAGGTTTGAACCACCCAACAGAGAATGCTATGCCACTGCCTTTTTCTGTGATCAACAAGATTATGCCCCTTCTTTTGTATGTCACTCATGTCTGGGATGTTGCAGGGATTAATCCAATCTGTATTTGAACTTCATGATGGTTCTGGTATTGTCGTCACAGTTGGCAAGTACGTGACACCAAATCACAAAGATATCAATGGAAATGGAATAGAACCAGACTACAATCGTCTTCCTGGTACTATTTGAATTATCTGATATCTACTGTTACACTTAAGAATCTGTGATGCACCTGCTGAGTTTCCTTTCTGTGACAGATTTCAACGAAGCCAGGGATTACCTTTCACGATGCCGAACGAAGGAACTAAGCTGACGTAAGTGTTTTGCTTTGGAGGTTCTCACACAGTAAGAAATATGTTTCATAGTTGTTACTGTTTTGCGTTCTGATTAATGTAACTTAGACATTTTCCTTTGTTAACAATAATGAGAAATGATTACAAACTAGCTTTTTGAAATATATGGTAATCTTGCTGGTTAGGTGTGAATGTATACAGAACAATTAGATTACACTCAGAAATGATTACTCGTGTTAAGTAAAAAAATTATTCTCGTCTACTTTAACAAAAAATAATCAGAACTTTGTATGTGTTCTTTTTTGTACTATTTTATTTTCTTAATACAACGTCGAGCAGCTCTCCTGCCAGTTCAAGAGGGGAAAAAGTCTGAAATATGTCAATGGGTAAATCATATAAATTGAGTCTATTTACTTTCTCAGAACAAGAGAAGATGATTCGCATAGTTGTTCTTCGCAAAACTCAGAGGCAGAGCCACGCCTCCTGCACACCGAACCACTCCGAACCACTGCAAGAATTTTGGCACTAATATATGATATTGCTGCACTCGCATCTTACTGTGCCTTTGCTGTGCATGATGCTTGAAATGGGCTTAATGATCCGCAAAAGTATCTCAAATATTTTTTTTTCCCCATGTCTCTTTCAGGGTCAGATTAGTCATAAGACAGTATATGATGGAACAGAGCTGCTGCTCGGGCAGAGAATCTTGATCGCGAGCTGGCATCATTAAGTCCTATATTGAAGCATCAATGCAACCTCTTCAGTCTTCAGAGTGAGCATGCCCTGGAAGTAGCATAGAGAACTTTTGGGACTCAGTGCGGCAAGAGAAGTATACAGAACATGTAGGCTTGATGAACTCGGCATCGCAATCAACGTTGCTTTGTCTAACTGAATGCTGTTAAACCAACACCGATCTCACGAGAAGTGGCCTTCATTGTAAACAAATGATTAATTATTACTCGACCTGTAAGTATCGGACTCGCAGACGAGCTTCGTGAGTATGCTGCAATTGTTGCGGATTACCCGAGTTCTGTACTAGGGGTGCAAATGGGCGACCTTTACGGTCGCTTTCGACCCTCTTTAGTTAAGGCCCTGTTCGGCTGCTAGTTTCGCCTGCTGGCTACGGCTGTTTTCCCTCACATGGCTACAGTACTAGCAACCAGCATCAACAGTGCTCGTTAGGGAGAAGCAGCCAGGTGCAACAGTGTTCTGCACCAGTCGAACTAGTTTTTCAAAATAAAAGTTTATTTTAAAAAATAAGTTCATTTAGTTGAAGTAAAAAAGGCAGAGGGTATTCTAAGAGACACCTATTTGCACCCTTATTCTGTCCCGCATCAGGATTCCGGCGGACGGCGGCGATCTGCTGTTGCTAGGCCGCGGAATCTCGGTCGCCGTCAGAATCATGTGTTCTAAGTGAGCTATGTTGTTTTAGTTCCTTGTCACTAAGAGGATGAGGGACGCGGTGGCCGGAGCCGGAGGGCAGCGGGCAGTGGTATCGGCACTGGCGAGAAGAACAAGTCGTCCGCCGCCCGTGCCCTAGACGTTGACGAGAGAACGCGCGCACGTTCCGTTCTGAGACATCTGATTACCACCCAACGGTTTCGATTGCCGCCACGCTAGGGCGCAAAGGCAGCCGGCCCGAAGCAAGCAGCCGCGGCCAAAAGAGAGAAGCGGCAACCACGAGTCCACGAGTGCACGATAGGGAGAGGTGACAGCGACCCCGCATCTGGTTCTGGAAGCGCCCAGTTCACTCCCCCGCGTGTCCCGTCAACGTCACGTCGACCTCCCCGGCCCGGGTTCCCTCGCCGACGTGTCTTGCTCCGGTAACCGGCCTCTCCGCCTCCGCATCCTCCTCCTCCTCAGCGGTCCTCGAATTCCTGGCTGCGCTTCTCATCCGCGAAGCTAGTTCATCACGCTCGTGCGGTGCCTGGTGAGCGGCCTTTCCGCGAAATTTTGGCGAGGTTCGCTCCTGACACTGGGGCCGCACGGCGTTGCGATCTGATTCAGTCGAGCTGTAGGCTTTTAGCCCTTTGTTTCTGCAGTTTCGGGTTACGACTTACGCGTCGCTTTTTAGTTTGCATTCCTCTATTTTTGCCTCATCAACAGGGTAATTGGATGATACAGTTTCGTTTTATATTAAACGATGATGGTACAGTTTCGTTATAGAGACAAAAACACCGGCAATTCCCATTCACATTTTCAAGTTCGTCCTAGTAACTCCTGAGAACAGCTGTTTCGAGTTTGTGGACAGGAGTCCTTGACTGATTTTTTATGGTTGGTCGAAAACTGATTGCAGCTGCATGCCTGAAGAAATCACGCTATCAGGTCTAATTGGCATGTCCCCTAATGATTGTAATGCTTATCATGTACAGGTGTACAGAATCGAAGGGAAGATGAATGGGGTCGATGAGCAGCAGCAGCAGCAGCAGCAGCAGCAGCCGCGGCCGCCTCCTCAGGTCAACACCATGTCCAAAACCCAAGAAAGCATTACCAAGTCAATCATGGGGAAAGAACACATACCGGGGAGCGAGCTCTGGACCGATGGTCTCATCTGCGCTTTTGAACTCATCAAGGGTCACAGGAGGCATATTCAGCACAAATCGTGGCCAACAATTGATCAGGTGCAGGAGAAAGGGGCTGCTATGTACACGAGGAAGCACACAAGAAGGAATGGCCATCATATCATAGCACCGAAATTGGATGAGAGCAATCTCTTGGAGAACCCGCACCATGGTGAGTTCAGTAATGATCCTTCTGTGCTCAAAGATGGGCCAGTGAATGCCGTGGAAATTTTGGATCACAAATGGGTGCCCATTGGATGGAGTAGGATAGGGGAGCTGGTGCAGAGGGTCCAATCAGACTCCAGCTGGGAGAATGAGATGATGGAGATGAGCGAGAGCGAGGATGATTACACGGTAGCTGATGTTGCGGCGCCGTACTGGCAGCGTCCTGTGGGGCCTACTTGGTGGTGCCATGTCACTGCAGGCCATCCCTTGGTCGACGCATGGCTGAATACCGCTCACTGGATGCATCCTGCCATCAGAACTGCACTGAGAGATGAAAGTAAGCTGATAAGCGATCGGATGAAGTACCTTCTCTATGAGGTTGTCTTTCTGGTTCCTACCTGTTTAAAATACCTGTAACTGTCTGTGCATCGTATTATTTATTTATTTGATTCCTCGAATCTGTATTGCATGCGCGTTGTCTCCCTGCAGTTTTTGTGCCTGATGTAGGTTCACTTGACTGTAACCTCACTTTGCTTGTTTCTAGTGAACTTATTCTTTTATATTTCCCCAACTAATCATATAGACTATGTATTCATATTCTTATTTGACTCTTTAGCTGTCCGTTTTATCTACCATGTCATATGTTACTGATGAGATAAAAAACAAGTACCTGACAGTGATGCTTGCCAAAAGTTCAGTGTAACGGACTCTGTTACTGTGATGTTTATATCAAATTTATTATATGAATTTCTGTTAGCTTTTCAGGTCCCAGTTAGAGTTGCAGGAGGTCTGCTATTTGAGCTTCTTGGTCAGTCAGTTGGAGATCCAAATCATGAAGAGGAAGACATACCCATTGTGCTCCGGTCCTGGCAAGCACAAAATTTTCTTGTAACTGCAATGCATGTGAAAGGCCCTTCAACAAATATAAATGTATTAGGGGTGACTGAAGTGCAGGTACTAACTCAACTTTTATTTCTACTTATAAAAATATTTATTTTTTTCAGCTCCATATATGCTTTATAATTTTTCTAGGAGTTGCTTCTTTCTGGTGGAAGTCAAACACCTAGATCAGTCCATGAAGTAATAGCACATTTGGTCAATCGTCTTTCAAGATGGGATGACAGGTGACAGTTTATGATCCCCGTTTCTTTTTCAGCTTAGGACATTGGGTATTTGTGCTGATATTTATCAGCTGATACTATAATCTATAACTCATTTCCTTATGTAGTCCTTTTTTTACTTAGCTTTGAAAAGATGTTTTTTTAGAGGGTTTAATAAATTAAGTTTTCTTATTTAAGTACTTTTAGGTGGTTTAGTGAAGTAGCTACATAGGAGGTTTAATATCGGCTATGCAGGATGGTGTCACTGACACCTAGGCTTTTGGAATCATACTGTCTCTGTTTTCTGATTATCATGATTAGTATGCCCGAAAGTGAACTCTATTTCTAGTATTTATTTCCCTATTGCTGTCTTGGATCTTGATTGCTCCTTACCGTCGGTTCTTGCTATATCTAAGTATTGGTGCCTAGAAAAAAATTACTGATAGTTGCTGTTGCATCTTTATTCCAGATTATTCAGGAAATATATCTTCGGGGAAGCAGATGAGATCGAATTGAAATTTGTGAATAGGTAAGGACACTATCCTGTATGGGCATGTCTCAACAGCCAGAACACTGCATTGGAATCGATGACTCAATGCTCTAATGAGCAGATTTCGCCACACCTCTATACTAATTGCATGTTTAAACTATCAAATTCGCAGGAGAAATAGCGAAGATCTGAATCTTGTCAGCATAATATTAAACCAAGAAATCAGAAGGCTGGCAACACAGGTCAGTATGCTTTTCTAGTTACTTTTTGCAATATTGGTTGTACTAGTAAATGCTCATTGGAATTCATAACCAAATGTATCAGAGTGGTTGATGCGGTATTAGACAATGCGAATGATTGGATCAGATGAATCCAATTGTTGTTCCACTAATAAAATTGTCAAGTATATTCTTGTTGGTGTAGCAGACCTTTGTTGGCCACTTTGTTGACCATAAAAGCAGCCACCTATGATAATTGGAACACATGGCCTCAGATTGATCATCATATGGCTTGGTGGCATCCGATTGATCTATCTTTAGCCACCACACTGACAAGAAAAACTCTGAAGGTTGTTGAGTAACAATGGCTAAATCATGTCTGCTCTTTTGAAATTATGCAATTCAATACTTGGTGCTTCCTCTGATATGTTTCTACAATTTGTTAGCTGCATCATATGCTGAATGTTTATCTGTTAACCATATGTATCCATACAGCCTCCATTCTCTTGTCATTTATATAAGATAGACACGGTCACCAATGTATGACTTTGACCATTACTTTATCTGAGTACTTCTTTTAAAATTGTTGAATACTTGCATTCAAAAATACTGTCCATGACAAAACTGCTAATATCATTTTATAGTTTGTTCGGCTGCCTTGGCTGCAGCAACCAACAGCACGCTGGTGCAGCTACAGCAGGCAGTTGCGGCCGAACAAACTCTTATGTGGCAAGTCTATATACTTTTTGTGGATTATAGTGATCAAAATTTATAAAGTTGCATGTATCCCTAAACGACATCTATTGGAGAATAAAGGTAGGGATCTATGATGAAACTTTTTAATATTTTTCACACAGTTTTCATGCATGCTCTTCTCCATTTGATTATATTTGTTGAGATGGACCATGTGAGAACATTAACTTGCCTGCTAGGTAATCAGAGTTAAATGGTCACTTCATGCGAGGGAAGAGATTGTAATTGAGCTTCTCAGGCATTTGAGGGGTAATGCAACAAGGGCTATATTAGAGAGTGTTAGAAAGTTTACAAGGGAAATGTTGGAAGAGCAGGAAGCCGTCCGTGGGCGCTTGTTCACTATTCAGGATGTTATGCAAAGCACTGTCCGTGCATGGTTACAGGTTTGAACGGTTGTGCCACATTTCAATTCAAAATTGAGTCTTTTTCTTGCATTTGTTGCAACAACTTTAATTGGCGGAAGTCTAAACCCCTTTTCAGGATAGAAGTCTCCGAGTTACCCACAATTTGGCTATTTTTGGTGGGGGTGGCATGGTTTTATCCATAATCACTGGCCTTTTTGGAATCAATGTCGATGGTATACCAGGAGCACAAAATACTCCCTATGCTTTTGGTTTGTTCGCAGGTCTTCTCTTCTTTCTTGGATTCATCCTTGTTGGCGTGGGGATGCTGTATCTTGGGTTACAAAATCCAGTTAGCAGCGAGAAGGTGAAGGTGAGGAAGCTGGAGCTCCAGCAGCTGGTTTCGATGTTCCAGCATGAAGCAGAACAGCATGGCAAGGTCAGGGAAGGTCTTAGCCGGCATGGTTCGCCACGACAGAGTTCGTCTGGTGCCTCCGATGCAGATTACATTCTTATTTCCTGAGATGGCCGTTTTTGAAGGTGCAAAGTCATGTTAGAAATTCCGGAATTAGAGAGTATGAAACATGGTATACTTGCACATGTGTTCTAACTTCAAGAGTTGTAACCTTAGGAATCTACCGTCAAAACGAATTGTTCAGTATAATTCTTACAACAGACTGGCTTGCTTCTGTGGCTCGAGCTGCTACTTTCTACTATTTTGTTTCCTGCACGGGATTAGATAATTCTGACCGATTCACGGTTGGAGTGCCCATGATAATTCTGTACTCACAAGTCACAAAGCAATGAGTCGGAAGACCGCAAACTTGTGTCGGAGTTGATCGATCTATGCGCATGTGTTTGGGGATGGCGTGTGTTGCAAGTTGCAACGTTTGCACACTGACCGTTAGGAACGCAGTAATCTTGGACAGGAAACGATCAGGACGAGAACGAAACATGTGTTGCGCACGGTAAACGGAGGATGATGATTGGGTTGCTCGGAAAGTAGGTGATCATAAAAATGCAGTGCCACACAGATCCCTCAGTGAAGGCGATCGAAAGCTTTGGGTACGCTTTATAAAACGAAGAAACCGCCAAATGATTGGTTTAGTCCTTCAAAAGGATACTAGGGAGGGTGGCAGAGCTTGCAAACCAAGCAGACACCAATCATTGGCCTCACGTAATCATTTGCCGGAACGCAAACTAACTGATCTCGAGGCGGACGAGCCAAACAGCTGCCTTCGATTCTCAGCAATGGAGTGGGGATGCAATACTAAACATGCAAATGATTAGTTCCAGTAGCCACTGACATCAACAAATCTCACAAAAACTACGGAGTAGCGTGGTATCATTGTTCCCGAGGAAGGTCCCTGATTCTGCAAAACACATCTGATCCGAGTAGATTGGACAAAAATAAAACTTTTAATGATCATACTGTACACCAACAAATTTTGGTTTCATATGGTAAAACTGAGGATCCATGAAGATTCTATACAGGGGTAACAAATCCGAAAACTATAGTCATGCCTTTGAGGTTAGTCCCTCCTGATAACTCCCCTAAAGGAAAGCTACACTCTATCTAAGGATACTATATACTAAGGTAAAACAGACGATTCGTTCAGGGGAGAATAGAAGCACTCCTTGGAAAAGGGTAAAAGGAAAACGAGCAGCGCTTCTAACTGATTTTACCACTGCCTCCAGTATATGCAAAATGTAAACCTGTCCACTCACTCTAACAAATCACTGAATATGTATCAAATCAGATGTTGTCAAACGACCTCAGGTTTCCTAATTTTTCTGTGATTGTTCAGGATTGGAACTTCAAGCTTCAGCACTGTTTGAGACCTCCTCAAGCGACTGCTGCGACTCAATATCCATGCTTCCCACCTGGCTGAGCTTCCTCTGATCCTTCATTAGCAAGCAAAAAAGATGTTTAGTTCTTGTTTAACAGATGCTCCAGGAATGATAAAAAAAACTGTGTTAATAGTACAGGTAAATAAAGATGTCAGGATAAGAGTATTACCTGTTGATAGGCATTTTGAACTGCTTCAAGCATTTGGACGACATGACTCATCTTTGGCCTCTTCTCAGCATCAGGATCGACACACTTGAAGCCAACCAAGATTGCCCGCTTAAGTGCACGTTTTGGTGGCTTAATCTCTAGGTTTGGATCCACTACCTCCTCTACCTTCTTATTGGTAACCATCATTTTAAGCCACTCAACGAGATTCACCTGAAACAAACAATAAAAGGGGTGTAAGGACCAACAGAGACAACGATCACACCAATTGTCTAAAATTGGAGAAATTCTACCTCATCGGCAGGTTTACTGTAATCAACTGGATCCCTTCCTGTCACAGATTCCAACAACACGACTCCAAAACTGTAAATGTCGCTCTTTTCATTTAACATCCCACTGTTTGCATATTCAGGTGCAACGTACCTGCATCAGATTAAGAATAAATTGAGCCAATTTATTTCCAGATGAAAGAGTAACTAACAATAAGAATGAGGAAGGGCACAATGATCTATACCCATGTTCCCATCACTCTTGTATTGATATGGCTTTTATCAGAATTCAGAAGTTTGGCTAACCCAAAATCAGAAACCTTGCTGTTGAATTCATCATCGATTAAGATATTACTGGACTTAATATCTCGATGTACGACTTTGGGGTCTATGGCCTCATGAAGGTACGCAAGCCTGAAAATCATGAACACCCACATTAGCATGTAGAAGTAATGGACAGCACCAAGTGAATTATAATCCCTGATGTTTACTAGAGAGACGTTAGGAACTGGGAACAGGTCCAAGCTTACGCTTTTGCAGTGCCAAGAAGAATCTTCATACGGCTTTCCCAACTAAGAACACCATGTTGACTCATAGCACCATGAAGCCATTGTTCTAGGTTGCCATTGTTGACATACTCATAAACGAGCATCCTGCGGGTAAATATTCAGAAGTTCATGTCAATTAAAAATATTGTCTGGAAAAACTACCCTTAATATAGGTTGAACCTTGAAGTGTTATTTTGGCCAAAATTAGTAAACATAAATAAATAAAAAGGACAGCTAAAACTAGCCATATGTAAAATTATGGTATTGATTACATGTTTTCCATTGTGAAAAATTCAGAAATAATGTCCTGTATATACACCATGATGATCAACTTACTGAATGTAGACCAGATATGCTGGTCCAGCAGCTTTTACAGACTCCATAATGAGCATAACTTAACAGAGCGAAAAGAAGAACCAATAGAACAAAATGCTCACCTGTGTATCCCTTCCACACAATAGCCCAGAAGCCGCACCAAATTCTTATGCCGGACATGACCAATGGCTTCGACTTCGACTCGAAATTCCTTCTCTGCCTGTCCTCTGCAAATCCAGACAATAAATCTCAGCTTTAAGTTAATATAATGGCAACTCGAAAGGACAATCATATACACTTACACATTATTAAGGATCTTCTTCACAGCAATCTCAGTCCCATTAACCACCGCCCTTGTAGACAAACTCCGTAGCCACCCTCTCCAAGGACATTACTCTGGCAAACCGATTCGTGGCGTACTCCAGGTCCCTCAAGGTAAACCAGTGGCCCCATCCCAAATGTGACATCTCAGGCAAAACCCAGCGGTGAAGCTGAATATGCGTATGGTGAACTGCCTTTCCTAGCCGGCCCGGAGCTGCTGTAATCCTCAGAGTACGACTCCCAGCCTTTTCTATGTTGTAAACTGAGCTGCATTGGCTGAACGAGTCAACATCGACTGATCTACTCTCTGACAAATGCCCTGTACCCTTGATTTGAGCATATTTATCATGCACTGGCATGAAGGGCGCTTCACTTTCATGCAGGCTTTGTGCATCAACTCTGTCAACGTTGATTTCCTTGGACACAATAGGGATCTCTGCTAGTGATGTGTTGTCAAATCCTTTCACCGGCTTCTTCCTCCTCCGGACCGAAAGGCACAACGCAAGGATGAACAAATTGCCATCACTATCCCAACGCCAATGGCAATCAAGACCCATAGCTTCAAATGGAACACGGGTGTTGTTCTTGACAGCACTTCGCTGACAGAATTGTTTGGTGACGACATATTCTTCGGCCTGTCTGATGAACAACCGTATTGATATGTTCTCTAGACTCTGAATCTTGTCCTGATTTGACGAACGAATTTACAAACTTATCCTACCTGCTTTTTCTGCGTGGGAAGAAAAAGGTACATTAGCCAACTCACGAACCTAAAGTCGTTCTACAGAAAAAAAACGAACCTAAAGTACAACTAGCACATGAACAAAAATAAAAGAAAAGGGCAATTTTGTCTTCAGACAAAGTCGCGCATTTGAAAGCTCAGTTGTTCCATGTGAGGGCAAAGTATCATTTCCAATTACCTCACAGAAGGTTTGGAGTAAGCAAGCTAATCAAACAGCCACACATCGAACGAAACATGCAGAAATTTCAAATTTGACACACACACAAAAGAGAGAGAATCTAGACAATGTGCGAGATTCCGGGCCCTGCCTACATCAGAGCACATCAAAAAATGGCAAGACTCCAACATAATTCTGACGGGGGGACACAGGACAAGTCAACACTTTAAAAGAGGGCCTTAAAAGAGAGATGGACCGCATCAAGAAACAGGAGGGGAGAAGGAATTACCTCGGCAGCACCTTCAATCAAGCCCCATTGAACAATAATTCCATCACGAACCTACCCTCCGCCCCCTCAGAACCGGAAAAGCCGGGCGCTCGCGGCGCCCTACTGCTGTTGCTTGTGGGCGGTGACGCCGGAATGTGGAGAGTGGAGAAGGGCAAGCGGCCTTTGCTCCTTTGCGAAAGAGGAGATGCCGGAAAGCCGAGCACAGCGCACACCTGCACACATGAAGAGAGAGAAAGAGAGAGGGAGTCTAGAGAGAGAGAGTAAAGAGGAAGCAAAGGGAGGAGAGAGGAGGGAGAAGGAGAAGAGAGGGGCTGGTGTAGTGTTTGGGATTAAAGAGGAGGTGGGGCGAGGAAAAAGAGGGAGCCGATGAGGAAGGTGTAGTTAATTAAGAAATAACAACGGGGGAGAGGAAGGGGATTAATGCTGGGGCCTGCATGTGGCGGGTGAGCGGGGGCAAGTCAAACGTCCAGGGGGCTTCGCTGGCTGCCGCCTGCCTGCCGCATGGAAAATTGCAGCTCCTTACTGGCAAGCAAAATCACTCTCTTGCAAATAAATTGACAAAGTTTAGCCCCTTCCTGGCTGGGGTGTAAATTTGAAGCCACAGTACGTTCACCATGAGGGGAAATTGAATCGGTTTGATTTCAATGAATGGCCAGTAATTTATTGCAAACAATTAGTGGGTGATAATTTTTTAGAAAATCGAATATATCAATATTTAGTGGGTGTTTAGGAACAATGGATTGTACTGTAGATTGCGCTTATACCAAGCATGGCTTGTTAAATCTATTTATCGTTGATATGGTTCTATATTCAAGCATGCCATTTACGTCGTTCTAAGATATGGCGGCTAGAGATTTCTTTTCGTATCGTTTTATGTGTAGTGATGGCTACAGATATGACAATGCCAATGTCCAATATCCAGTGATTTATGGTTCCGTAGAGAGTTTATGCCATTTCTGGTCAATAGGACATGTTTAACTTATGGCTTTGTTCTCAATATGTAACTTATGGCTTAATATGGCACATGTATTTGCATAAATGTGACGCGCGAGGTACGGTAATCATGATATTCATGCAATGTAAACTGCTAATGAAACATGGGATTTGAGAAGTTGCTATGGGGCGATGTGACACGTGACAACACGTATAAATCCACGTGTTGCTTCAAACTAGAGTTCATGTCTTCATGTGGTCCATATCAGCGAAAGAACTTGCAAAACCGACAAGTTGCTATATGCAGTTGTGACATAAGGGATTGGGTTGTTGCCAAGAGCTATACGGATGCGAGAGTTATATGTATATAGCATACGCCAACATATTTTGGTGTCATGCATGTCGTGAGCTTGGTTTCATGCAACTAATCTTGTCAGAGAAACACGTGGATTTATATGTGTCGTCACGTGTCACATCGCACTACCAACTTTTTGAATCATGTATGGTTAAATCTTTCTTGTCCTTACAAAAACTCATCAATGTAGTATTGTTTGTTTACTTGTTATAATGGCACTCACTCATTCTAACAAACAGTTGCCATGCATGAGACTTGGTATTCATGCCATCATGTGGTTCATCTTGTCAGTGAACTTGATAATTGACTCAGAGGTCATGGTTCTATTGTGATGCATGGCATCATATCAATCCTCTCAGGTTTGTTACCTAGAGCTATATTGACCATGGCGATTCATATGTCACTAAACTAGTTAACGAAAAACACTCATCATCTTATTGCTTTGGACGAAACCAATTACCAGGATGTGACGAGCGGTGTCTAAGGTGTAAAGAGCCTAAAGGCAAATAGAGTCAACAAACCACTTAGCCCCCCTTGATGCTTGCTAACATGGATCTTTAGACTCAGGGTTCAGGCCACACTTTGTCCAATAAGATGATGAGTTTTCTGGGCACGAATATGATGATGATTTGAATACTACTT
>JAAXCT010002636.1:0-63003 GCA_012490785.1 Eragrostis nindensis
CTTAAAAACCCGATGATTCCTAACGCTGCAAATCATTTTTTTTGTGTGTGTAGGTAGTAAATGCATATATAACATTACTCAGGGCAGTAGAGCACCCTCAGACAAAGGAAAGGTGGCTCTGTTGTCCTGGAGACCTCCTTGTCCCACCGACCATGCCGCATGATGGAGGTGAAAGGTATAATGGAAGAGATGTATCCAGATGCAAGAAGCAGAAAGAGAAAGACTTTTCTTAACAAAAGATAAAAAGCTACTTGAATTCTGATATGGTAATTATGTATATGCAAGTCTTTTTTACATATGTGCATGCAGTGATTATTTATTCGCAAACTACAACGTCCAACTTTGCAGGTGTTTCTTCCGATAAATATCACGGATACACACTGGTACCTGCCGTTATAAACGGCAAGAAGGGCCAGGTACAAATCCTGGATTCTATGCCACAAGGAGGTCGCGAAGAATTAAGCCTCACTGTGAGTATTTTTCTTGTCCTCTTATTGGATTCGAGAGTTATGCAGATTGATAACGTTATTTATTTGCACGAAATGCTAATCGTCTTTTGTGTAATATACAGCTAGCAGGATTACAAAAACACATAGATTTTGTTATGAAGAGTTGTCGCCTTCCGAATCATAAAGTGGAAGGACTGAAAAGTCGCGGATTGGCCACGTGAAGGAAGTTAGTCTTGGAGGTTCCACACAGGATGACGAGTACGATAGTCATTTTTTTTATAACCTTGTCATATGCATCCGATACAACTCAATAATTTTGGTTTGCTGCAGCTGCTCGTGCGGGCCTATTTATGCTAAACTATATTAAGTATTGGAAGGGAGGACCTGTCTGACTCATTTGATCAGGTGCCTATTTTAATCATAAAAAGCTTGAATTAATAAGTGTTGTTAAATCCATATATTAATGGGTGCAGCAGTGGTAATACAGCTTCTATTTATCAAACGTGCAGGACAACATGGCCCACTTCAGGACCAAGTTAATTGCTATCCTGTTGACAGATGAACTGAACATTATTAGGGAGTGTCCATACAGCGACGTGTATCCCGATGAAGATGTTAATCCAGACGATGTTGTCTTGATCGAACAAGATGACTCTCCATGGAAGTCGCAGCGATCTGCTATCACGGAGGAAGTGCTGCTGCGGAAGGAGATGAGATCAACCTGGACAAACTCCTGACGGACCAAAATCCGTCAATAAAAGAAAGAGGAGTGACGACGAGTGGTGGGTGACAGATAAGGAGATGTCGACGAAGATGACGTTGCGGTAGCGAACCTGGACGAGCTTCTTGAAGCCGCCGCCGAAGAAACAGAGATTGTCAGGTATGAATGAATTATTGAATCCTGCACAACATCTGTTTGAGTAGAAGACTTATAATCTCTCTTGTTTCTAATGTCAATTTTTACTTTTTTTTGAAAGGAATATCAATTTTACTTAGCTCAGTAAACATGTCATATAAATGAATATATGCTCCTACATTGTTTTAAGATATATGCAACAATTAAGACCCTGGCATATGTACACGTGTAGATGTAATTATGATGAATGATAGTATAAAGCAAAACATCTGTTTGAGTTTGAAACCATATATTGAAGAATGACCCTTTTTCGGTTTGTTTTATGAGATATGCAACAATAACAACCGTGGCGGATATACCCAAGAAGATTTGTTAGCTTACGCAGCGGATGGAGTATTCGACTACGATGGTGCATAATAGACATGCCAAGAACCAGAGAGGATTTGTTGCAGATGGGCATGCGACCAGATTGCACTAATGGATGGTGTATTACAACGCAGGTAAGCTTCTTCCCCTATAATAGTTTTAGATAGATATAGCTCGGATCCAACTTAATACGACTTGTTTATAACTCGACACATTTTTCAATTGCCTTTTTACTTACTCGTGGTTACACCTTGCTCAGCACAATCTGTGGTGAAAACCTATGGTGAAAACCCAATCTGCGTAAGTTTAGCGGACCTTCAAACGTCATGGATCCGACAATGCCAATGCCTGAACATTTTCAACATTGTGTAAGGTGTTTGCTAGCCGTGCCACGACTGCAGCAATTTGTGGCGGTTTGTTAAAGGTCGACAAACATTTCATGGATCTCACTTCTGTGTAAGTTACCGAGCTATTCATTGAGTTGGAACAGGACGTACGAATTCTAACTTCATGAATTGTTACCTGTTTCAACAGACTCTAGGCGATTTCTGGCGGCCTACCAAGTACCAGAAAGAGCTTGATCTTGAAGCGGTGTGATAAAAACTTTCAAGTCTGATTTTGGCCTGGGGGAAATATGATGTCACACAATGCAAATCAGTAAGAATATTTGACTGCTCTTTCTTACAATAGAATTTTGTATATTCTTATACAATGTATGTCTGATTGGCAGATTCTTGTACCAATGCATCGCTTTGGAAGTTATAGTCTTTTTGTAATAAATAGAAAAGACCGGGCTGTTTACATGTTTGACCCGAATCCAGTTCCCGTATGGGCAGAGGAACAAAACTTTAAGAGATACGGTCTTTTACTCGAGTGCATCTTCAAGAACTACGACAAAGCCACGACAACAACGTACGGGTGGGCTAATCAAAATTTCAATTTGTGTGGCATACGGAGGAAATGGATAAGTTTATGAAGAACAGAGACAGGTATTCAATCTGATCACAAATGAATTTAAGTTCAAAAATCCGTGCCTCATATGATTATTTTTCCAACTAACACAAATGATTATTTCTATGACAGTCACTTATCCGGGCATCAAGTGTTGTACCTCATATCGAACTGGACTGGCACTGCTCCGACAACATCTGTGCCTGAGGTGATCTCAAAAATAGTTGTTATGCTACTGAGACATTAATCAATTGCTACACGGTGTGAAAATCTAATTTTCTTCTTCCTCGCTACCTGTTTGTAGGATGGACCACATTGCGTAGAGAGTTTATAGCTGCACTTTTGACATATCCTGGAAACGTGCAAGATATGTCATACCTGAACGAATCGCAACGCCCTTGAGCAAGTGGTACCTGAAACAACAGAGGAAATGATAGAGGGTCAATTGTCCTCTGATACGCTTCACTTGAAGCTATACATGAGAGTAGACATTATTCTAAAAATAATTTGGCACTGTGACATGTAAACTTGCGATTGTTGGATAATTTTTTTTAGCATCATGCATGTGGAGTGATTTTCCTCACCACTTATATATTATTGTTGAATTATTATTATGGTCAATAGTGCACTCGAAAATAGGTACATCAATGAACGTACCCGCATTTTGTCTTTACCACCAACTCGTTTAAGTGATGTCGGTATTTAGTTTTTTTGTTTCAGTACTCAGCATCGTTTACCACCAACTCGTGGGAAACGTCTGTTTTGTAGCAAATATACGTGAGCACAAATATACAGGAGGTCAATTTCTGCTCTGATCCTCGTTTTAGTTTACCACCAATTTCTGATTAATTCCAGGCGGATAGAATAGCCCTGCAAAACACATCAAAGAGCTCTGAGAATGCCATATATATTGGAGCACAAATATAAAGGAGTTCCAGTGAATTCAGCTACCCTGTTTATCTATACTATAAAGATCGAGTTGCGGTGCAAATTGACTGTCACTAACACCTCATCTACCCACCCTCTAACCTGCCTTTGATCTAAATTATCTCAACCTTCCTAACCATCAGATTAGCATTGGCCCCATTATCTGACAGATAATCTTACGCTAGCGTAAGGTGTATACGCTCAATTGCACTGTATCTCTCAAATAAATATGGTCGCTATCGTTACCGACAATGAATAAGAGCTATGCGCCACATCATGTCTTTTATGTCTCGAAATCAATTAGTGTCTTTAAATTCAAACAATGTCGTTATTTTAGCAGATTCTTGAGCTTGTCGTGTTAATGTCGTTATAGTACTTAAATGCAATGATGTGTCAGAAGTGTGTTTTTTTATGATACGTACACGATACATCATATTATTTTCTTTATATGATAAAGTCCTGCCAAGTGATATTATTTGGACGGACACGTGCGTGGCGCACGTGCATTTTTACTAGTAAACCTATAAGGTGGTTGGATTGTTAATAACTATGTTAGCTATTATTAGCAGCTAGTAAAATAATCAATTCAGGGTTAACTAATTAAACTGATCAGCTCCCCTGTATAATTCTAAGGCCTCGTTCATGATGTCAGCTCGCGATAAAAATCGCACTCTTTCTATAGCCGACGGATGATCATCCTTCTTATCCGCCCTGGAACGATAATCTCCGACAATCTTCCCCATTTTCTCGTAGACCAAAGGGCAGGCACGTGGATCGTAACCAGCAGCCGCGAGTAGCAAGAGTCCAATGTGATCAGCCTCTTCTCCAACCTATATATAGGAACATGAATAATAGGATCGATCAGAGGAGAGCTTCTAGCAAGCAGCAATATGCAGGATAAGACGATGATGTGCATGCAGGTTATATCGCATGGTAAATATGGAGATATGCGTCACGATGAGCAACAGAAAATGTGGTATACCTTCTTTCCAATAAGGGCATCGACAAGGCACGTTCCAAGCCTGCCTGTATATAAACTTCAAGGTGACCAGATGCAGGATAAGAAGCGCCAGGAGCTTTGTGCATATCTCTGCCCGTGTGTCTCGCAATAGCGTGACCGACCTACAAATTAAAAGAGTCAGTTTAATTCTACTGCCGCCCATCCCCTAAAATCATCACACATATATGATCCAATTAGAGCAATCCTACCTCATGGCCAAGCACGGTAGCAACTTCGGCATCTTCCCTGAATGTGTCGAGCAATCCAGTGAAGACTATCATCTTGCCACCGGGCGCGCACATTGCATTGATCTCTTTATTTCTGACAACGAGCACATCCAACCCACCGAGGAGGAGGCTGCTTGTCTGTGGCTGCAGCTTTGCTCCTACGAATCCCTCCTCTCCCTCGTCGTCGTCTAGGTGGGCCACGGCTCCCGCCCCCGCGTCTTCGCGAGGGAACGCACTAAGCATCATGGCTCGCCGCTTACGGCGCCGGCGGTCGGCAAGGCCAGCAAGGCCGCTGTCGACGGCGGAGACGATCTCCGAGGCGATACGGCGGACGCGGACGCTGTCGGGGTGGAGCGGCGGCAGGATCTCTGACTTCATCTCCTCCTTGAGCTCGTCGAGCACGAGGTCCCCGATGCTGAGCTCGAGCTTGAGCGGGAGGGATGACGCAGTGGAGGCGGTTGGTGTGGTGTAGGGCACGGCCTCGAGGTTGCTGAAGTAGATGGCGAACGCCCCGCCGCCGACCACGACGACTGGCGGCGAGGTGATCATTCGCAGGAAAGGCAACCGTTCCCGCCACTCGTAGATGACGTCGAAGAGGCCCGATGGTTATGCGAGCGGGAGGCGTAGTAATACCGAGAGGGCGGCGGCCGTGGCGGGTAGACGGCGGTGGGCTTGCGGGGCAGGAGACGGGACAGGACGGAGCGCGAGTTCCTCAAACAGTTCAACATGTCTTCAATTTCTTCTTCGCGGGCTCGGTGTTTTCGCCGGATCCTCGATCTCATTTTTGGCATGACCCATCGTAATACTATCCTACACTACAAGGACTGCTAGCCTAATTGGCTTCTAATTCGGATTATCATAGACAGGTCCGGACGCTCATTAAATAGTATCGTCCGTCCTTTGTCCAGGTAGTTTTTCCTCGGTTTGACACTGCCACCTTTCAGCATCTTTTACTGGCCTAAAGAACCCGGGAGACAACTCAACTCATCTTGGTTCATTTAACAAAATTTGTAACTTTATATTATCATAAAAATTCATACTTTAGATTCTTTTTGTTGCATTCTTCCACCCATTGTTAGAGCAGTTGGTGCATGAGTACTGTTGCTAGGCTGCTACTTCCATGTCATCAAGGAAGATCACTATTGATCCTTATACTCGCCAATTCGTAAGTTGATACTACCAACATATGTTAGAGAGAAACAAAAAAGCAAAAACAAAACAAAAACGAAAGCAAAAGCATCAGCAGCCTTATAACAGATGATAATAACTCAGCCTATTGGGGAAAACGGCCCTCACAGTTCTCCTTTTACGAAGAGCTCAACCGGAGCCCAATCACAAAAGCTGATCTCCCTTGCAATACAAGGGCCCCATATAACACAGCTGAGAATAACACAAGACAAAACATAAGAAAATCAGCTCTAAGACACGACATGATTGACTCATATAAATGGACGACGCCACCGTGAAGGTCAAGATGAAAGCATGACAGAATCACTCAAAACCACTGGTTCAGCATGGTTCATTTAGAAAATTTGGATAGGGAGTCCTAAACATACTTGGAGGATCATCAACGATATGGAGTCCTGACTTAAATTTTTTGTTGCTATGTCTACGCACACTGGTTCGAATCTGATACAGCAGTTGATGTATCAGTAACTGAAGCTCTGCGGCTACTTCCATCTCATCAGGGAAGATCACCACTGACCCTTGTACAGTAACTACAGTTGTAATTTCCAATCCGAAAGTTGATACTGTTATATGTTAGCCCTTAAAAAAAACAAAATACAAAATACAAAACAACAGCAAAAGCCAAAAATATCAGTGCCTTTGCCATGGCCACTATGAACTTCACTATGAACTTCCCTATATAATTCCAGCGCCTCGTTCATGACTTCATCTTGCAATAAATGTTGCGCTCTTTCCTTACCCGATGGATGGGTCGAGAGGTAATTTTTCGATGCTGACCGTCTGACAATCTTCCCAAGTTTCTCATAGACCAAAGGGCAACACGTGGATCGTAACCAGCAGCTGCGAGTAGCAGGAGTCCATGTGATCAGCCTCTATCTCCAAACTATAGGAACGAACAAGAATAAGAAGGTCAGAGAAGAACTGCTAGCAAGGAACGATGTAGATAAATAAGATCAGATGAGCTTCTAGCAAGCAACAATGTAGGGAAATGCACAACACAAAGCCTGGAACGACCCTTAATTTGAAAAAAACAGTACTAACCAAGGCTTCATCTGAAGATGGGAAAGGTGCAGGAGCAGCTCACATTCCGATCCGTATAAATTATTGGTGTATGTATTTAACAAAGAAGAAGGGCTGTGTTTCAAGACATGTCCTCAGTTCTCAGAAAGGGTGGCACTAGACATACTGGAGCTCATACGATGCAACATTTCAGCTGAACCTAGCAGAAGCATGCAACGACTGTACTTGCAGCTTGCTTGGCAAAGCTATGCAACAGCTGTATTCGCCAGCATTATGCGTGCCTAGACCGTTTGCGTCACTTCAATTGCTAAGGTATCATGATTCAAGCACACAAAGCAAAGTGATATTCGATGCATGATTATTGGTGGAGAGGCTCAATAGGTAGAAAAACATCAACTATTCCATTAGGCTCCGGTTTGATGGATGGGACCTCTGCCCATCGAACAGGGCCTTGAAAGTTGAGAGAATGTGAATTGAAAAAAGAAAAATGGAAGAAATCTATACAGGGTCTGCGATTTCTGAACAAATATGTAACGGATGAACTGCAAAGTTAACCAAAGTATTTTTTTTCAAAGAAAAGAAACTTCTGCAAATGATTTTCCAAGAGATTGACATGTTTTAGCATCCAATATCGTAACTAACTTTATTGAATATTCCAGTCGACCACGGCCACGGCTCAAAGCTTATGAAAACCTTGTTGAAAACCTTTGGTATGCTGATGTGCACTTACATTTCCTTCTTAAGATTTAAAATAAATCCCATGCCAAGCGACGAGTAATACTAATCTCTTCGGATGTGACTCATGAAAACCTTTGGTATGCTGATGTGCACTTACATTTCCCTATATGTTAATTGACATGGATACATTGAGCTGACATAATAAGATGGTCCCTGCTAGTTTAGTGTATGTCCGTTTGAAGGAGTTTGGACCTAAAAGCACCTGATAACCTACAAAGCTTAATTTGCCTCTTATCGCCTTTGTCAAAATGTGATACATGCAGCTTATCACACAACGAATGTGCATCATAATGAGCAACATTTGCGGAATACCTTCGCTTAAAGGGCAACCAGATTTCACGCTCCACGTCAGGCCTGTATATAAACTGCAAGGTGACAATGCGCAAGATAAAATGCCACATGCTCTTGGTGAAGCGCTCTACCGTGTGCCTTGCAATAGAATGAGCAACCTACAAAAGAGGCAGCAAAATCAGTCCCAATCCACTGCCATCACCCCGAAAATCACACATGACCCCTCCATACAAGAACGTACCCTACCTCATGCCCAAGTATAGTGGGCGATCTCGGCATCTTCCCTGAGTACGTTGAGCAATCCAGTGTAGACTATAATCTTGCCACCGGGCACGCACATTGCATTGACCTTTTTACTTCTGACAAACGATCACATCCCACCCATCAAGGAGGCTGCTTGTCCGTGGCTGTGCCAGTTCGTTCCCATGGTTACCCCTTTCCTCATCGTCTGGCTTGGCCGTGGCCGTGGCGGCCGTGCCCCTGTCTTTGCGGCGGGACCCACCAAGCTTTATGGCTCCCGCCCCATGACGCGGGCTACCGGCAAGGCCACGGTCTACGGCGGCACGGACGATTTCCGAGGTGATTCGGCGGACGCGGACGCTCTCGGGGTGGAGTGGCGGCAGGATCTTGGGCTCCATGCCCATCTTGAGACCGGCGAACGCGGCCTTCCCGATGAGGAGCTCGAACTCGCGCGAGAAGATGATGAAGCGGGTGCGGTTGGTGCAGGGCACGGCCTCGAGGTTGTTGAGGTAGATGGCGGCCGCGCCGCCGCCGACGATGACGAATGCCGCTGCGATCTTCCGCAGCTGCGGGTGGTGGTACCACCGAGATGCGCCGCGACGGCCGCGGGATGTCTTGCGCCGCGGGGAGGTGAAGAAGTACCGATTGCTTGGCACCTGTGGCGGCGGGCGCGAGGCGGCATTGTCGCGGGGAAGCCGAGAGGCGTAGTAGTACCGAGTGGGCGGCGCCTGCGCCGGTAGCGGCCGCGGCAGGGAGACGGTGGTGACCCTGCGGGGGAGGAGACGCGAGAGGACGGAGCGCGAGTTCTTCAAGCAGTTCATGGCTGTCTTCTTTTCCAGGGAATTTGCAGGAACTGTGTTTGATTGGTGCGGACGTGTGCGGGCTTTGGGATTTTCGGAATGGAGCCTCGCCACTCGCCAGATCGGCCGCTGGGGCGGGCGTGCGGCGGCGAGCGACGCGTGTCGCCTCGGTCGCCTTTTTCAACTGTTCTTGAGAAACTCGGCAGCCTTTTTTTCTTTTCTTGAGACAAAAACTTTCTTTTTATCTCGAGACGAAAACTTGGCAACTTGGCAAGGCACTCGTTTAGAGTTTTCTTTGTTCTTTCCCCAAGACTCGTGTCCAAAGATTAGTGATTTAGTGTGCTCGCTTTTGGTACTATCTCGTTACATCCAAGCATCAGGATTAGTGCTAAAATCTTAGCGCACGCATTAAAGCGACAAGAAAATGTCACCCAGGTTTGTTCATAGCAGATAAGCTCGAAATCGTGATCCAATTTTCGCACCATACCACTTCTCACATCCATGTTTTTACCTTCCAGGCAAAATTTCAGCTTAATAGGACACGTGTCCAAAGAAGTTCACGCGAAGCAGGCCAAAATCAGAAGGTGCCATTAATAACTCCCAAGGTACAATCAGGCAACTTCGACCAATTATCGCAGCCGTCAAACAATAACATCATGAAACTCAGGTCGGATAAAACTTGTCCATGTCTCCGCATAAAGTTCCAGCCCTATCATGATAGGATAATAAGGCAGTTTAGCGCATAAACTTGCGAGTCCTGTTAATCAGCACCTAAACAACCATGGCAAGCGAACTCTCACAGAAAAGACGAATCCTAGGAAATGGCATGAATCATGACTGCCAAGGAGAATCAATCGATGTTAACCAATTATCCAAAATACTGAACAATGACAAAGAAAACTCAGGGATCAATCAATGGAAATGCATCTAAGATCACGCTTCTTGAGCAAAAGTTACAGCGAAAAACGACGAATCCCAACTTTTGTGAAACCAACAATTGTCTTCAAGAGATCCACCTACACTTCCAGTCTGATCGAAGGAAGCAAGTGCCCCTAGCTCCGTATCAACAAAACTGAACAAGTAACTTCTTTCCTGATCATCCTTAAATAGTGTCATCTTGCTCACTGTCAATGTCAGTATATATGACAATGACATTGCAAGCTATTACAATTCGTAGGCAAAACCTTTAAAAAACTCAAACCAACCTAGGAGGAGCAAGACGGCTTTTAACTAAGAAATATGCACCCAAAAATTCACATCGAAGAGGACCCAAACTTGGATGGCTTTAACCAACTTAGCTCTAGCTGACTAGCTCAGAGCCTCTTAGGCAAAAAGCTGGTAGATCAGCATAGCCATGCACTAGAGCAGCTGATGTGTAAGGCATGAATTCCAAGGAACAAGCAAGCGATTTTAAGAAACGTTGATCATCAGCCTCTCATCAAATTGGGATGCAAACATGGAACGGCAAAAGCTACGTACAGCAGAGCCACGCGCTACAGCAGCTGATGTAAGGTATGAATTCCAAGAAACAATCAAGTGATTTTAACCTATATCAGAACCGTTGAAGTGAAGAACAAACATCATGAAATTAAGGCTGGATCGAAGTTATCCACAGTTCCACCTAAAATTCCAGTCTGATCGAAGGGAACAGGTGTCGTACGCTACTTAATACTGGATTAACTAGCTAGAACAAGCAACTACACCCTGATCGTCCCTATTTCATCTTGTTCACTGTCAATATCAGCACCATAGCATGACAAGTTCCTACTTCAGTTCATTGACAAAAGTTCAGTACATGATGTGAGTTGAGAATACAGCCCCTGGTCAGAACAATTTGTTATTCAGAGCCATGCCTCTCACTCTACCAGAACACCAAAGGAATACCATTGCATGAGCAAACAAGTTAAATTATGAAACACATGGGACAATGATCCAAAGAACCTTTTCCAACAACATTTTACCAGAGGCACTAACATTTCCAACAACATTTTACCAGGAGCACTGACTTTTTTATCTCATAGAGGTAGATAAGATAAGTTACTCAGATTAGATCTGAAGCAGATATACTACCACCAAGGTCTCATGTTCCGATAGAAATCTCAAACATCCACACTACAAATAGGAAAGAAAAGAAAAAAAGGAGCCAAAGATAGGCATGAAAGCATGTGGCCTCGAAAGAAGGTAAACAGACCAGGAGAACAACAACGAGACCACCGACGGGATGGGACGCGACACCGGGAGGCGGGAGCGAATCAGTCGTCGCGCTTCTTGATCTTCTCGACGCGCTGCTGCAGGGCGTCGAGCTTGACGACGAGGTGGGTGACGGAGAAGAGGATCCAGTAGAGGAGCAGGGCGGCGGCGATGAGGAGCGCGTTGCGCTGCGACTTCATGATGGACTTCTGGTGGCGGAGGTGCTCGGAGGGGGTGCAGGCGTGCTCGTCGCCGCAGGTGGGCCGCGTCTCGTACTTCCAGTAGATGTCCATGAGCAGGAACAGGCAGAAGGGCACCACCGACAGCATCGGCTTCAGCGCGCTCCGCACCACGGTAATCATGCCCCGGCGGAGGCCGTCGAGGCCCGGGATCGTCAGCAGCAGCAGCATGATAGCCTCCGCGGCCGCCGCGTAGCCCAGCACCACCCACTCGAGCGCCATCGCGAGCCTTGGATTTCGAAGATTTCGATCTGGGTTGAGAGAGGGGTTTGGGAGATTGGGGATCGGATGCGCGAGCGTGTGTGTGTTTGGGGCCTTGGGGAATTTTGCCTTTAGCGAGAGGAGCGGAGAGGAGGGCGGTGGATCGGCGAGATGTGCGTGGAATGGGTTTACAGGTCGAGCCTTTTGAAGGAAGCCGCGGTTCATGTGAGGTTCTGGTGGACGCGGTGTAGGCAGTTTGGGTGGATGTAAGCGGACGACACGTTCGAGGGAACTCGATGGCTGAGTCATGGGTGTACGGGAAGAGGTGGATGGCCACGCGAGGTTTGGTGCCGGCCACTGAAACCCGCGTGGACGGCTACGATCTGCGCTCCGGTGTCGGGCGGGAGCCAGACGCGTCGAGATTTTCCGTCACGATCCAGAGTTTTCACGATCCAGAGTTCCAGAAGGAAGACTCGTCGATGCCTTCGACCCTTTCGGTTTGAACACTTGTCCTTTTTCTGTTTCTTCTTTGTGCAGAGGTGGCTCGCGAAGGAAGCCAAGAAAAAACGGGAGAATTTGCTTCGCTGCTAAGGCTCTGGAACCTAGAATCTCTTGGCTTGACTACAGCAGTTCCCATGGAACGCTCTAGACTAAACTGTGTTAGCACTGGCCCAATGGTTTCTCGTTTAGTAGGAGGCGGATTGTACCAGCGCAAACCCAGCTTTGATGTGACGAAATGACTGGTCTTTCGATGTGACGAAATGACTCGCTAATCGCTCCGGGACCGGGACCACACAAAATATATGTGAAAAAATGGTCTTGCGTTTGGACCGGGCCGGGATAGATCGGCCTCTTATCGCAAGGCCGGCCTGCTCGCTCCTCGCGCACTGAGGCCCATAAAGCAGACCGTGAAGTGCTGTTCGATCGGACCGTGCGCCCTGTTCGGCATGGCTGGGCTGGTTACTGTAGCTACAATACCACTGTAGCTACAGTAACCGCGTATTATTTCGAGATACAGGTATTTAGGTCTATACAGCCACCAGCCGCGTACAGTGGTAAAATTCTCTCACAAAAACACTATTCAATCAGCTGCTACAGTAGTTTCAGCCACTTCCATTCACCCCAGCCGAATAGGGGGCAATAGCTCGATGGAGGCTGGAACGCGCGGCACGGGATGGTTCGACGGCCACTGGCCACTGGCCAGCCGCTAGCTGCCATCCCCTGGCTTCCGCTTCGTCCGCGCGACCTGCGTCTCGCCGCCGCTCCGTCGCGTGCGGCAGGGCCTCTTCCATCTTCATCCTAGTATCTTATCCGTCCATTCAAGCAAGCTGTCAATCTAGGCAGAGCATTCACGAAGTAACCAGACTTTGAACAAAGCCAGCAGACACAAAGTAAACACCTGCCTGGGTCTCGCTCATGTTTTTTTTTTGATGGAAGTCTCGCTCATGTTCAGCGTGTTACTGGAACGGTACGTGGTCGCGGTGTGTATGACGAGCAGTCATCATTGAAGAAGTTTCTTGGCTGTCAATGGCTAGCACCGTGTAGCTGGAATCTCTTCGCATCAAGCACCCTAGTCTTTCAGGCAGCTTGTCACTCAAGGTGAGGCGTGCCACTGGTGCCCATGAGCCCATCCCATTCTTTTGACCTACAGCAGCAGGACGAAAAAGGAGCAACCCTCGAATGATAACCACAACAACAACAGTAGGCAGAGCAAAGCAAAGGCGGCGCGGGAACAAAAGCCACGGGACCGGTTGATCCAATCATGCCAAACGCCCGGGCGCACTAAATCGTGCAACCAGCTTTTCCCTGCACCACTCCAAAGATGATCGGGACGGTGCCAAAGGAAATCATAACTTCACAATGCAAGGGATGAAGTATTTCAGAGAGAAGAACCACAAGCTCTGTTAATTTCAAGGAGCTGAATCAGGAGCTGAAGGTGGTACCATGGTACAAGGAGCTAGGCTAGGATTGATGATATCAACTCTTAAGTGTTTATTTGTAGGAACCGATCGACTGAGACCCCCTTCTGTTCCGTAAGAGAAATGAAATTGACAGTGCATCATGGGACGTAAACTTGGATGGTATAGCATCATGCAACTAATTAATATTAACTTAATCCAAAGCAGTAGCATCAAGCCTAGTAACTAGTGAAAGAGGTTAAGGCCACCACCAAAAGCTTACAAAAAGCAAGCAGCACAGTGCAATCGAAAGCAGGAGATCGACATCCCTTCATTTCAAATTCCAATCACACAAAAGCTGAATCATTTGAATCCACTTCGAGATACTAAAATTTCAGCTGGACTTAGTGACACCAATAAAGAGAGTCCACATCAAAAGCTTGCAAGCAAAGATAAAGGCTTAAAGATCTTTGAATGACTTGTGCCGGCTGTGTCATAGTGCCTGCCTTTGAGCGCAGTGTCTGTGTGCGTGGTGAGTCTTTCAGATTAGTATCACAATTATTGCCTTCCCTTGCACTTATGTCCGTTTGAGTTGTTAATTGCAGTTGCAGTGATCAATCATTGTGTCTGAATGTTTTCATATGCTTTCTCTGCCCGCGGAAATTTGTTGAGATTTTACGGTAATCGTCTCCATATGTTTTCTTATGCTTTCTGTGCCCAACAACTGATTATCAGACCGAATACTATAATTAAGCTTATTTTTAGCGGAAATACTGCAGGCACAGTTGCGTGCTTACACAACATCAGAAATTTTACACAAACAAACTTGAGAAACCCAGATAACCTACACTTTAGCACAAGAGCAAGAACTATACAACATCCAATCAATACAACATTACTGTAAAAACATAGCTATTTATCAAGTCTCAACATCACAATCCAACTATAGCTATATATGGCAAGTGTGACTTAATAAGCCAACAAGGAAGCGAAGAAAACGGTGAGGATCGCATGGACTAGCCCGAATCCGCGTCCATGCCGGCCGGCGCCGCTGCTGAAGCCTCCGCCGCCATTGCCCCAGAATCGCGCGTAACACTTGCCGAGGTATACCTCGCCGGCGCTGGCGTACCCGCAGCCGGCCTTGAGCTGCGCCGCCGCGGCCGAGACGCAGTCAGAGCACGCCTTGGCGCCGAGGTCACCCACGCACTGCGACAGGCCTGCACGCCGCCCGACCCGCCGGCGCGGTACCCTCCCCCGCCGGCGCCGCGGCTGCTACGAGCGCGCCGAGCGCCGAGTCCCGCATCGCGGCGCCGCCGGCGCTCCCGGCGCGCCGCCGCACTTCTTGAAGAGCACCGTGGGTCCTGCTTTCCGAGGAAGGAGTCGTTGCCGTAGCGCACGAAGCAGGCGCGCAGCTGCACGGCGCCGCCGGCGGCCCAGCTGCAGAGCGAGGAGAGCCGGGAGATGGCGGAGCGGACGCAGCGGTGCAGACGGAGGCGGGCAGGTCGGAGCGGCACTGGTAGAGGCCCACCAGCGAGGCGTCCGACGGCGCGGTGAAGTTGTCGTAAGGGGTGTACGGCGCGCTGTTGGCGACGGAGGTGAGCACGGAGTCCACGCCCGACGCGTACCGGGAGCCGGCGTCGTAGCGCCCCTGCGAGCACCCGGCGTACACGAACGCCGAGTAGTCGTCGTCGCCCGTGGCCGCGCGCGAAGGAGGAGGAGCAGCGAGAGGACGGGGAGGAGCGTTGCTGCTGCAGCCGCGACCCGCATGGCCATGCTTGCTTGTTCCCCTGCTCGGCGTGCCCTTGCTCTGAGACTTCGAGAGTATAAGGCTTTGCAGGAGGGGCGCGGACGAGCTTTTCAAGCAGCGTCCGCGTGTTCCTGGAACTGGAATGGACCAATGGTTTGGAATGGGCTGCATCGCCAAGCTGGGCTGCATCTGTTTCTTTGTCTTGCGCGACCATCTACCATGGATAGCCCGTCATGGCCCAACGGAGCTGGGTTCCCCTTGGTCCTGTAATTTTTCTGTGATCCAGAGCTAAAACAGCTGGTTAGCTTGTCTAATTTGGCGAAGAATGTTGGGCTGCCGTGCTTTTATTGAAAAGTTAGCAATCAGATCAGCAGCGTCCAGCTCGTGAATGGCCGAGAAATTCTACTCCCTCCGTTTTTAATATATGACGCCGTTGACTTTTTTCGTTACGTTTGACTGCTCGTCTTATTCAAAATATTTGTGTAAATAGCTAAGTGTACAAGTTAATCTTAAAGTGCTTTTGATGATGAATCCAATGATGTTCATTTCGCACTCGAAAAGTAATTATTTAAATCTATATTGGTGGTCAAAGTTCAACGAAAAAGTCAACGGCGTCATATAATAAAAAACGGAGGGAGTAGCTAGTAGCCCGCTCCTGAACTCTGCAGCTTGCTCCGCCCGTGACCTTCACTTAGTTTTTGCATCATATTGGAGTTCAGCGTCTCCAACAATGCAACTTCCCCATCTCTCAAAAAAAAATCCTATGAAACTTCCTAAGACTGACTCCAACAAAGACATCTATTTTTTAGATGCAAATCTACTGTGCCTCGCGTGAAAAGAGCAATTTCATTTCCTTCCTACGACGCCACCTCCAACAGAGCAATTGCAATTGCATTTCTTTGCCCGGCGCCGCCGTCCGCCACCTTGGCTCCGCACGGCCTTGCCTACCCGCCGGCGCGCGCCGCCTTGTGCTCCCACCCCGCCGCGTCTTCCACAGCTAAGACCCGCGCCAAATCGAAGCATGGCGACTCCTGCAAGCCGCACCTTGCCCCTGGCCTGCCGAGCGCCCGAGCTCGAAGCTGCGGTAGCCATGGCGCACGGCAGCCAACAGCGGTTGCATTTCCACCGGCTCCGCTCCGCCGCGGCCACGCGCCGCCCCGCCTCGCCCCGCTCGCCTCCGCCGTGCTCGCCCCCCGCAGCCGCCTACCACCTCCGCACCCTCATCCTCTTCCCCTGCATCCAATCAGCCATGGGCGCGAGGGCGTCGCCGGCGGCCCAGTCCTTCGGTTTCTGCACGGGGCGCGTGGACGAGATGAGGAGATGGTGGCCAAAAAGCTCGCGCGGCATTGACTGCGACTGCGATGGCCGAGCAGCCACCCCCGACGACGCTGTAGCGGCAGAGGGAGCGGCCCGCGGCGGGGATGCGAAGCCGACGAGGACGCTGGAGCTCGCCTCGCTCCTCCACGGGCAATCCTCCTAGGGCTTCTCCACCTCCGCCTCGGACGACGACGGCGCCGAGCCCCCGCGCGCCGCCCGGTCCACCAGATGGTCCACGGCGCGGTCGTCCTCGCCCTGCTCCCGGCCGACCTGCTCGCGGTGAGGAGTCGGCGCTCGCGGAGAGGAGGCGGCGGCGTCGGTGCGGAAGAAGTCGAGGGAGAAGGAGGAGATGCTGATCCGCCTCCCGACCCTCACCGACCTCGGCCGCGCGGGCGCTGCCTACGCCGCGTTCCGCCGCGTCATCACCAGCCCCCTTCTTCCACCGCCGTGTGCGCGCGCTCCACCGGCCGTCCCTCCTCGGTGTCCACGCCCTGTGCACGGGGTTCCACCCCGTCGAGCCGCCGCACCAATCCGCGGCCGCCGCGCGGACCTCGCCGTGTGCATCGACTTCGGGCTCTGGTTCTCCTTGTCGACCTCCCGCCGCCTCCACCCCGTCCGCCGCCTCGCGCAGATGCCTTCGAGGAGAGAGGGATTGCAATTTTGCAGTCTCTCTCTCCTCCAAGGCAAAGTGCCCATCCTGTTTGCATCCTCTGTTGGAGCATCATTTCGTGGTGTACAGTGTCGGTTGGAGAGCCATAATCGATTTGCCTTCCCATATGCATCGTTTGTTGGAGTCAGTTTAAGAGGTCAAAACTTTTGTACTCCAACAATGCAGAGGCAGGGGTGCATATGCCCTTCGTCTCAGCCTTCGGTCTGATGTGTGCAGCATACGTGTCTGATGTCTAGTCCACAAAAAACGCATTAAGAACGTAACAGAAAAGAGAGAGAGCAGACTCACAACACCTCATTATACGGATTACAATTGCACCGTTAATCCAGTTTTTGCGGGGAGCGGTGATATGTAACTGGATACAATATGTGCTCATCAATTTGAATCTAGTATTTTTTTTTCCCAATTACACAGTACAACTCCAACACTCACAGCATGCACACTATGAACCCTATGAACACACATATGGAAACCCTACACCTATGAATCTAGAATTGACACGTCCGTCCAGCAAACAAGTAATTTTAGACATAATTTTACTGTTATGTTTAGCAATACACATGCATAGGAGTAACCTCAACACTATGCAGTGCCCCTTCGACACCGAGGCATGTTTGGACCCTTTCAGGTTCTTAAAAACTAGTTTCTTGATATATCTGTTACAGAATCTGTTTCTAAAAAAAAAAAAAGTGGGACTGATTGGATCCTCCATGCAACGCGCCTTCGACACCGCAGAGGCATGTTTGGATCTCCTTTGGTTTCTTAAAAATTGGTTTCTTTGAATCCGGTTTCTAAAAACAATGATGAAACTATTTGGATCATGATTTTTTTAAAAAAAAACTAGATACTAGTTTATTGCAAGTTTAGTGACCAGCATGCCCGTCTTTTTTCCCTAATTATCCCATAATCGGCACAGGCAGTGGCAGGTTGTTGTAATTACTCTATATTGTTAGACGGTAGTGGGTCTTTTATCAGTTAAAATATGCTAAGGGCAGGTACAAAGGTGTTGTCTTGTAGACGGTCTCATAATCATAAGACGATTTGTGAGACCACATATACAATGGATGGTTGTTTTAGTTGTCTCAAAAAAGTACTATACTTCCTTTATTTATGGATGAAAAAAGGAATATTTATAAGTTGCATGGCAACTACAACTCCTACAATGGTGTGAAAGCCGTCTCATACTCCTAAATTTTAGCGCATGAGGTGGTTGCCTCGCGAAACAACCGCTTCTTTCTCTCACCTCCCTCTCTCTCTTCATGTCACCAAAAATTATATATAGTAATGCATGAGATGGTCTATGAGACTGCTTACGTGTAGCATTGTACCTGTCCTAATAGATGGGTTAGACCAGATTATGGATTCCTAAAATTGAGCATCATGTTTCTAGAAACTGGTCAAGAATCTTGACCTGTTTAGAGGCCCTATAGTTTTTGAAACTCGGTTTCTCAAAACATAAGGGATCCAAATAGATCATAAATGTTGTGTACAAGAATCTTCATAGATCAACGCGATTAATTGTTTGTCTATTATTCAAAGTTCAAATGCGTCTCGAAACTTTGTTGTTTGATTTCTTAATGCTATGCTAGTTAATTGACAAACCGTTTATAGGAGCTCCCCTGCTGCCACTGTTATGAACTTACATGCATTGTTTATACCTAGCTAATACCAACAAGTGCAGAGGTGCAATCAGTTGACAATAGAGGGGTCACAAACCTTATAAAAAAACAAAGGATCACAAGTGCCATCTAAAACAGACATGAACGGAGCAATAACGCATGCAACAATGGAAGGTTAGCAGATACTAGGTACGGCATGATAAGGAGACAACAAAGACAGACAAATTCACATCCGTCACGGGCGGTAAGTGTCAAATATGCTAATCATTTTTCCCACAATTAGATTTACAGAACCATCGTTCTCCACGGGCGCAGACAAACAGGCCACACGGGACCGTTCGTCCTATCCACAGATTCTGTTCACACTTGTTCACACAGCCACTAGTACATGTTACTACTTGTTCACACGGCATGTTCAGACTTCAGAGTCCAGGCTTTATCTCAAATTCTCAATCGAAATTGCTCGCACCAGTGACGAGACCAAAGTTCTTTGTGAAGTGACGCTCCCAAGTTGTAGCTCACTTGTCACCATATCCCTTCTCATGCACCAGCTGGTGGAACAGGCTCCCATCGTAGACGCCTCTCGCGACGTCCTTGCGAAGAAGGCCGTCCTTGTCTTTGCCGAGGCTGTGCAATAACTTCCACTCCGATGCTGCTCCAGCCCTGCAAGACAGAGTAAGATTAGGGGGTGTTCGTTGAATTGGGTCTAAACTTTAGAGGGTTTTTCTAATGAATATTGTGATTACAAATAAAGTTTAATTACAAAACTAATTTCAGGACTCCGCTCGAATTCGCGAGACGAATCTAATGAGGGTAATTAAGGCGTGATTAGACGATGGTTACTGTAGCATCACTGTAGCAAAACATAGATTAATTAGGCTCATTAGATTCGTCTCGTGATTTAGAGGGGGGGTCGTGACATAGGTTTTGTCATTAAATTAATAAAAATATATTTAAATAGTAAGATTCTCTTTGATGTGACGGGTGTTAAAGTTTAGAGGGGGGTAAACGAACACCCCCTATATAGGAGCACTGGTAACATGTCAGTATTATGAACTCTGGACTAGACGAAAATTACCATCCTTTGTAGTCACCGGACTCTCTATCTGCTTTGAGTAACTCGTCAATCTCATCCGACGTCAGAGCGTCTGGGACAGTTTTCGCGTGCTTGGCGAATATCCCGTCGAACTTTTCGGGAACGAACTGCAAAAGTTGAGCAGAAGAATGATGGTCAAAGATCGTAACGTAAGCTATGGCGCGTGGAAGACCACAAGATATGTATTGCATAACTGAATGTGGGCTTGATTACCTTCCTTCAGCGTCATATGAGCCTGTATCACTTCCATGGATCCCTTTGTGGATGTTCTCTAGGTAGATGTCAAAGCGCGATGACGTTGCATTTTCCTGCAGTTTGGTCGAACACCGTCCTTTTGTTAAAAAAAAAAGGTAAATCAATTGCAGCGTACAGAACACAACTCCGAAGCATGTGTCTCCATGTGTAGTTGGCTGTTCTACTCACACCTGTTTCTGTTGGGACTTGGAGTTGCATTTTTTTATAGAGTACGATTTACTAACATATCTGGATCACTATCAGTTCAGTCTTCTTGACACATCAACACTTTTTTTTTTGAGGGCCTTGACACATCAACACTAGTGACTCTCTAGAACACTAGTGACTCTCTAGAAAACATAAAACTGCTATAATCTGCTCTGCCTTGACAGTGAAACAAGGCCTTTGTGCAAGTCGACAGCGTAACCAGGATGTAGCTAGTGTCAAACAACCTTTTTCCATGTCTGAACACAGACAAACAGAGATAAAGTGGAGAGGATTAGGAGGGGTGGGGGGTTCTTACAGGTCTGGTCATGCTGCCAAGGGCGCCATTGATGAAAGCAGCACCGACGCTGGACAGGCCAATTCCGAGTCCAAGGGCCCGAAGCCCTGCACACGCAACCAACCAGCAAACATGAGCACATCGAACGAAGAATTACACAGCACGACGGAGAAAACGGGGGACAGGCAAGCTCACCGTCGTACGTCTCGGAAATGGACACGACGCCGTCGCCGTTGTGGTCGAAGAACGCCGCGTGCTTCTGCAGGTCCGTCATGCCCGCGCTCTCCGCGCCGCCGCCGCCGTACGCCGCGGCGCGACCCACTTCGCCCGGAGCACAAAGGGGGACAAAAATCAGCGAACGTACAGGTGGTTTGCGAAAGCGGAATCTGACGAATAATCCGCGGAGGCAAGCGGCTTACAGAAGAGCGTGGTGGCGAGCAGAAGCATCAACGGAGGCGCAACCCCCGTCGCCGCCCGTCGTCGTGGAGCGCTGCTCATCTCCGGCGAGTCCTTCTCGAGTCTCGACCCCGTCCCACGCGGCGACTGCTCTTTCCCTTCCTTTGCTTTACTTCTGGGGCTGCTGCTGATTCTGCTCCCCTCGCCGCCCTTGGGTTGGGGCCTTTTAAAGAACAGGTGGACGGTCTCGCAGCCGCACGATTGACTGAAGCGGAGACCCGCACACAAGAACAACTGAAGCGTGGCGTGGCGTGGCCTCGCGTCGAATCTGTGCGATCGACGCCACTGTGTCTAGCTATAGACGGAATGTACTCAGTGACCTTTTGATCGTGATTTGGATTTAATAATTTCTTTCAGAATAGAATCGGGAACGTGAATGCGCAGCGCGAAAATGAAATGATTGGCGTTTGGCGAAAAGGAAGGCATTTTATCCCGCGTGTAGATTAGGCAGATATTTACCGGGCGTACATTCAGGTGCCCACCGATTTTTTCGTTGTATTGAGCAAAAGGATTTGAAGTGACATTTAGAGCCGAAAGTTAAATGATCCAGCTACCACAGCGAGAAACAACAACAGCTAAAGCCAAGGAACGCCAGGAGGTGTCTAGTCTGGTTTCACATGGCAAAGCAAGATCCAAGAGGACGCGATTCAGATTCACCTGACAGACGCACATAATTGGGCTGGCAAACCCGCCACGACCACAAATGACAGAAACCCGGCCTAGAAAGGGCCTAGAAGCCCAAAAGGCATAAGGGAGTCTGTCTCGGGGCAGCCCAACTAGTCCATATAAATCCCTTTGAAAAATACTCATATAAACAACCTTAAATGTCAAATATGAGCTTTTTTATTAACGATCAAGCATCAGCTTACTGGATAGTATTAACCAATTTTCTAGCACGCCAACATATAAAACCCAACAACTAAATCGCGCTTGTTTCGCAGACGAATCAACCCTTCTTCTGCGCTGCCAGCTGATAGAAGAGGCTTCCATCATAGACGGCTCTCGCGGTGTCCTTGCGAAGATACCCGTCCTTGTCCTTGGCGAGCTTGTACAGCAAGTGCCACTCTGACGAAGCTGCAAGCCTGCATCATTGTTTGCGCAAGGCAAGACGTTGAGAAAAACTGAAGAACAATGCCCCTTTTTCAACTTGAAGAGAGGCTACTAGAAATTACCATCCTTTGAAGTCCATGTTGCCCCGGTTGGCCTTGAGCATCTCGTCGACCTCATCTTTCGTCATGGCATCGGGAACAGTTTTGCCGTGCTTGCTGAACATTTCATCCAGCTTCTGGGGAACAAACCTGTAAAGATGTAAGTGTTATTAGAAAATCTAGTGGATTACACGTTGAAAATTAATGACTGCAACTCTATTGCTACTAGCGTACTCCTATAAGCCGAGGGCATTCGCGCGCTTACCTTCCTTGAGCGTCGTATGCGCCTGTATCGCTTCCGTGAATCCCTTTATGGATGTTCACTATGTAGATATCCATGCTTGACGAGTTTGCATTATCCTGCACGCGTATGGAGACAACGTACGGATAACTTTAATGGTGCATCACTGACAAACCATGATACTACGAACCGGGTCAGGTACAAATGGAGCAATGAGGTAGCCATGCATGCGCCCATGCATGCCTCTATAGCATCGCACACGCTTCCAAGTAATGTTTGCAAATTAATCAGGAAAAAACGAGAGAATTGTTTGCAAATTAAAGCTATCCTTAAACGGCTGCTAAGGACATGAAAATGTCATGAGGTGCGTTGGCTTCTCTATGACGCAAGGTTTCCCTGCAAGCCACAAGCTAACCAGAGCCAGACACAAAGAAAGATAAGAGAGAGCGTGTACGTACCGGTCTGGTCTTGGGCCCAAGGCCGGCGTTGATCAAGGCTGCACTCGCTTCGGCCTCGACGGATCCAAGTCCGATATCCTTCAAGCCTTCATTAATTATCAGCATCCAGTCAAAAAATAAAATAAAATATCAGCTTCCAAAAAAGACACGCGTCGATCAGAGACGATCATCATCGATTCAGATATATGCAAGCTATAGCATTAATTCATGATGGCGCCGAGAATAGAAGGTTCATTAAACGAGCGGACAGCTATAGCATTAATTCATGATGGACGAAATGCGGGCATGGACGCATTCCATACAGGCGGGCGGCGCAACCGGCGGCGGGAACGTAGCTAGGACGCTCGATGATCGAATCAATCACCTTGGCGCGTCTCGTCGAAGGTGATGATGCCGTCGTGGTCGCGGTCGAAGAACGCCGCGTGCTTCTGCAGCTCCGTCATGCAACCAGCGCCGGGCGCCGGCGCGCCGCCGCAACCGCCCTCGGCCGCCGCGTGACGATGACCCCCTTCTCGACCGGAATCCATGCAAAAACGCCGCGATATAAACAAACGCGCCTCAGATCGAAAGGAGCCAATGCATGTCGCATGGTCCGGAGCGCGAATTAAAGGAGCATGTCACATACCGAAGGACGCGGCGAGAGTCAGGAACAGGAGCGGCAGCGCCGGCCCCGGGCACAGCAGCCGCGGTCGTCGTTGAGCGCCCATCGTCCGCTGGCTTCCACGCTAGCTCCCCCACTCGAGCTGTCTAGCCTCTGGTCTCTGCCGCTGCGTTTTCCTTGGTGTGGCGTGTTGTCTGTCACGAGACGCGCACGGGTCCCATTTATAGGAGCGGAAGACTCGGCGGGGCGAGAAGGCAAAAGTAGCAAGGAAAAGATTTTCGGTGGCGGCGTGGCGCACGGTATCGGGACGAGGTGCATGCATATCTTGCGAGATCCTGCGGGCAACGACATGCATGTCTTGCCGGATCATCTCGTTATGTTGCCGGATATCATCTTGTTATTTGGGCAACGACACCGGCGCACGGAGACGCGGGTGGTTAGCAAAGGTAGCATTTCCTTGTAAACATGGAGAAAAATGTTCATCAGGAACTCACAAAACGGACCAACCAAATTCCGGATGACGCTGTTAAACGTGTTTGTGATGAGATGGAGGACTACTATTGGTCCAGCTCCGGGCCAAAAGCCAGGGAGAAGCAACGATGGCCGTTGCCAAAGCAAAGCAAAGCGCGCGGTGGCTTGTTCCTGCTACGCGAGCCATGAACCCTGCCCGGAGATGGATACGTGCGCCGCTGGTTTCCACGGTTTGGTCATCCACTGACCACTTTCTCGCGGTGTATCAAGTCACTCGCGGCTGCACGTCTCGCACGCAAACCGTGGTCTGCTGCTCCTTCGCGGGCTGAACAGCCACTTCGAGCCCATGGCCCCATGACCCACTTACTTGACACCCATGGAGAGACCCAGGTTTGTTTGTAAGTATCTCTGGCCCGATTCTTTCGTGCGCGGTCCACTGCCTAATAGAAGAAGAAGAAGGTGCTGCGATTCGGCCCAAGAATAGTTTGTTGGAGCTCTAGGAAATGTTCCAATCGGCCTTAATGCTAGCCCAACTACCACACACAGCTGAGCTCTCTATTTTTTAAAAGAAAAAAAAATCCAGCGGGGCTTGGTCCATCTGCGGCCCTCTTAAAAAAAAAAAAAAAACATCCAGCCGGGGCCCGTCGCTGTAGTCGATGCACCAACCGCGCTCCCGCCGCCGCCGCCGCCGCGGCGGACGCCGTCCTAGTCCCGTACTGTCGCGTTGCGTCTTCCGGCGCTTGAACGTTTCAAGTGGCCAGTAGACTGGGGTCAGTCTGGGACTAGGACCGCACCCAACTGGCTTTAATTCGGAACCAGCCAGCCACACGCACAGACCGAGCTGCCTTGGCTTGAACGAGAGTGCTCTCTCGTCCGGCCGGACCAACGACGATTCTACGATCGATCTACGGGATGGAATGGAACCGGCCCGTCCGAAAGCGTCCGGCAACATGACGCTGACTGCACCAACGGCACGAACGTTTCGTCGCACGCTGCTCTGCAACTGAAGACCCTAGCTACTGGCAACGGAGCAACGGAGCTTGCTGGATGCAGATGCACGCCCCCTGCCGAACAGTAATGGCTGGAATCGATGAGAATTTAGGAGAGCAGAAGTAGAAAGCATCTAGCTATGCCTTCTTCCCTCTAATCGCATCGCAGGCCGAAAATTCCTTTTACCGCGCCGAGACGCCATCAATCCGTCGCACGTTCTTCCGTGCCCGCCTTTTCAGCGACGGAAAAAGAAAAAATCACCGACGCCGTACGCCAGAATTCACCGCCGCGCTAAAACGGCAGAAACCGCTACACAACAAGTGCTCCCGTCCACGAGCGGGGATGCAGCAATCCAGCGCGATTGCGGCCCCCGCCGTCGTCGTCGTTCCATTCCGCTCGCCTGGCGACGCTAGTCGAAAATTCCGCAGCGGATAACTTGTTTTTTCTTCTTATCGAGATCCTTCGATCCAGCGCTACGCTACGCATAGCAGGCGAAACAAAAAGACGACTTGTCACTGGTTTATTACGCTACGTTTATCATCATCGTCTCTCTCTCTTGAACAAACGCGCGCCACCTAACACTTTGACAAAACGGCGCCCGCGCACACGTGGACCACAGCCAGTGGCGCCCGGACTAATCATCATCTCCCGATAAATACGCTTTGCCTCGTCAGCGAGCCGACATGTGGCAATAATTTTTCACCGTCCCGGGCAGGGCAACCCTCCCTCCCTGTTTCGTCAGGTCAAGTCAATCCTGGCAAAAATAAAATCGGAGGGCAGACATCACCGGCGACAGCTAGTGCGGGGTCGCCGTCGGCACGTCGCCATGCGCCGAGTAGTTTATTTACTCAGCGGAGCCGGGAGGAGCACATGCCTCCGCCCCGTTCTTATCGGCGGGCCACGGTCTAGAAAAATCGGCGACCGCGACGTGATGGATGGGCACGCCGGCACGGCCACGGGAGCTAGCTAGCGCTGCCCGAGGACAAGTCGGTTTCGGATGGAACGGCGTGATTCTCGCATTGGATCGATCGATCCTACCTGGCCAATAGCCGAGCTGATTAGTACGTGCTGCTTCAGCTACAACACACGCTTGGATTAGCTGGGTGCTTAGCTATAACATACTCGTGTTTTCTCAGTGATGCGAATGAACCACTTGTAGCCTGTCGCGCGGGAAGATGCTACTTGGAGAATGGTAAGCAGAGACAGAAGCAGGAGGAGCTTGAGAGGTTGCTGTCTTGAGCAACTTTGCTGATTAATTGAGCGCTTGAGTAGGCTACACGAGCAGTTAAGCGTGAAAAAGTTTCAAGAACAGTTGTATAAATTCACCTCCTCCGAGATGCTGCTGCTGCTAGTACGATTTACACTTTCTGTTACTAGTAGTTCAAAGAATCGTGAATTGTTTAGCTCTGCTGCTCTGCTGTGTTCTGTTCGTTTCCGTTTACATGTTCTCCAGTTTCCCCCTCTTCTAAAATCGCGCAAATCATTAGCCGCAACGACGACTCGACACCTCAAGAAAGCATCGGCAGCATCGACACTTCGATCGTTTCTCTCCGGTAAGGGCGACCAGACATGCTCTGTCCGAGCGCCGGCCTGCCGCTGCACCGAGAGAGAGAGGGACACGACATCGTTCGAGCTCCCGATGCTTTCTTGCGTGAACCGCTCGTGAGCTTTTCGTTCCGGCTGATGTTGAATCGATGATAATCAGAGAGCGGACTGCAGCTTGGCGTGCCGGGCGACGAGCTTCTCGAGCGCCTCCCGCATCCACCAGTGCGGGCACCCGTCCATCACCTGCTGCACCGTTGCCTGTTCAATCAAAATTTGCGAGCTCACAGTTAGACGACATGTTCTTGCTTGCAGTAATCGTCAATGAATCAGCCGGCGCTGTGCCGCTGAGTCAGAAATGGTGAACTCACCCAGGTGCGCTTGCGTGATGCCATCTCGGGCCACTGGTGGAGCTCGTCGGCGACGCGGAGCGGGAACATGAAGCCCTCGTAGGTCTGGTCCACGTAGCGGCGGCTCTTGTAGTGCCAGAACCCGAGCACGGGCTCGGTGTCGCCGCGGACGCCGGCCTCCTCGAGGGCCTCGCGCCGGGCGGCCTCGTCCATGGACTCGTCCTCCTCCCACCCGCCCTTAGGGAACATCATGCCGTGCCCCTTCTGCGACGTGATCACCAGCACCTCCAGCTCGCCGTCGCCGCGGACGCGGTACGGGATGCAGCCCACCACGATGCGACCGCCCGTGTTCGGGCTGTACCGCTGCAGCTCACGCCCCTGCCTCGCAACCAGCACGGCCATGGTTGTTAATTGCGTTGGTGCTAGCTGCGCAGCTGGCCGGTTCGGAGCTGGTGAGGCGGCCGATGGATGGATGCTGCAGCAGCTGCTTGTTTACGGCCATGGCGCTCGGGCTCGCGGGTATTAATAGGCGGGAGGGAAGGTCAATGGAATGCTGTGGCTGGTGGCGCCGAGCGAGCGATAGGTAACATGGGCGTGGAGCATGGACGGGTAGAGGATCGGTTGGGGAAGAGGACAAGGCAGAGGATCTTCTGCGGCCGATAGCTTGCTGCACTTTCTTCAGATGTGCTTTCCTCGGAAGTCTTCTCGAGATCAATTTTCGTCAAAGTTTCGCTGGAAATATAGAGGCTAGTTAGCTATGATTACGAGCATTATTTCTCTAGAACTCTAAAAAGGTACTTTTCTCGTGTTTCGAATATTTCATATTCTGAAAGCTGTTGTAAGAATTCTTACAATTGAGGAACTGAGGTTATGCCTCCAAAACTGGCTATGATTTACTTGTGTAAACCATACTTTTGAAATTAGTATATGCAAGAAATATGGTTTCATAAGCTCTTTTCAAATCTAAATGTTCGATCCAAAATTCTTAAAGCCAAGTTGACATTTATATCATCTTTCCACATCACCACATGCAATAGCCATGATATGAAACAGTCGGAACCATTCATGGAGTTATATTTCTAAAAAGATGACTTCTCATATATTGAAACTCATTGACTATTATTGGCTTTAGTTAAAGGTAGAGAAAATTCATTAGAAATGCAATACTAAATGATTTGGTTGTGTAATTTAATTTGACGGACTGCATATATATAGTCACTACATGCCAACACCACTATGTTTTTATTTTCCGTTGGTGCATATGCCCCCACCAGCCACAATGTGGCCTCGACCTTGCAGCTATCCCATGTATAAGGGAGTGAAAAAATAAACTGAAAAAAAGACACATAACCACCACCGGACGGAAGCATCACCATCATCTAAACAATTTAGAGATTGGCCTGACGCCCATAGACCGTGTCCACTCAGCAAGTCAGAGAGCAAGAGATACCCCATCCGGAGGGCAAGGAGGAGGATATGATAGCGGACAAAGCGCGTATGTGCAGGAGCTCCCGCTCGTCCTTCGCAGCTGCTTCTCTCGCGTCGCCGGTCTCAGCTCTTGCCGTCGGCCGCGGCGTCGAGGCCGCGTACGCGCACATCCACACGCCCTCTCCACTGCGTATCAGGCTATCAGCGTTTCCTTGCCTTAGTTAACCACTGCTAACAAACCCGAAAAAGTCCATGGGTGCATGGCCAAGTCCACCTTTTGCATCTCAGTTTGAGCTGCTGATGATATATTGATAATTCCCTGCTCCCTAGTTTTATCACATCGGTCAGTGTCGTCAGTGACGTCGCTGCTGCTCCTCGCCGGAGTTAAATATGCTTTAATAATTTGTTTATCTCCATGGAAGTAAACCATTTGTATTGTGGACCAGTGATCATGCTTGCGAAGCAAGATGCATCATCAGTTTTGCGGCGCTTGTCCACACTGGATTGTTTCTCCTTGCTTGTGAATGTGGCGAACTGGAAGCTAGAACACTTGAGACGCGCCGCCGGTTGATGACGCCTGTTCACACCAGCTGACGACGTTCTCACCTCCTCAATCCACCATTTCGTTAGCCGTGGCGCAGAACAACATTTTTGCCGCGTGTGGTAAGCTCGGCCGTGACGTCTTTTTTTTTTTTTTTGAAAATAGGCAGGAGCACTGCCATTCATTAAGGTAGAAAAGAGAGTTACATCCTAGTATTACATTTTTTCTAAACAAACAGCACATGAGCTGTCAAAAGAACAGTACAACAGCATTAAGCTGTCAAACCAGGGATGAAGCAGGATTACTAAATTTCCTCAGTAGGCGATCCAGAGATGCTCTAGAACTGAATAACACTAGCTAACTAGCTACTACCAAAGAAGTTACTTGATCAAACGACGTCTCCTTGTGCTCAGAGATTCTCTTGCAACGCTCCTTTCAGATTTGCCACAACAAAGAACAGTATGCATGCATGCCGACTCAAAGGTGAATTGCTTAAGCATTGCTGAAATCCTGCCATGTCGGCCGTGACGTCTCCCCGTCCAGGTATGTACAGCCGGCACCTCGGTCGAGACACACCACACGTGCGCGCCGGCGTTCGTAGCGATGGTCTGAATTAATCTGCTGCTCGAGCGACATCGTCATTCTGGCGTCGTCACCGACGTGAGAACGAGTATAACTGCCGATAGCTAGCGTGGGTAAAGAGATGTTGGAAATTGACAACTCTGTTGCACCCAGGTTCAGAAATCAGAATATCAAAAAGACGAAAAGCAATCATATGAGGTCCTTCTAGTCCCAACAGTAGGCTGATTGGTTCCTAGTCCGGCCAAGTCATGGATTCTACCAAGTCTTCCGTTTGTTACAACTATCTTTTTATTCCCGGAAGATCGTTACAACTAATCTTCGACGGCAAACGAGCACGGAAGTTGCGCATTAATCAAGCCTTTCTTTCACCAGAGTAGATGTGATGGAGCGCCTGATCGACGAACTAGTATCGAATAACTCGCCGGTCCCGGCGTTTCGTGCTGGTGACCATGCCGGTCAGGGACATGTCGCGGCGCTGCGATCCAACGGTGCGACCGACGCCGACGTGCCGCCGTGTGCTTGGCTCTCCCTGCAGCTCCACCAACCGATCGCAAATTAAACGCCGGCGTCGCCGTGGGCGCCGGAGGCCGGAGCGCGCACGGACCCGTCGGGACAGCCACGTCGAGCTGCCGCGCCCGGCCACGCTTTGGCCCAGGTCGCGTCGTGCACGGTCTCCGCCAACATGAGCACGAATTGATGGTGAGGCGGGACAGGACGAGACGGCGGTGGCTGCAGGATGAAGGCCCCCGGCCGGGGGCCACCGCGGCGTGCGGTTGCTCAGTTGTTGGGGGGTATCTCCGCTTTGTTTTCTTTTGGTTTCGGGGTTTCGTCTTCCTCATGTTCTGTTTTGTTTGTTTCCCTTTCCCTGCTCCCTCCTCTAGGTACTCCCCACGAAAAGATGAAACCAAATCGCACGCCCCGAAAGCTTTTCAGCATTCTTCGTGTAAGTTCTTCTCGTCGTCGTTACTTTCTGAATCTCCAGCGAGTTAGTTGGGACTTGGAACTTGGAAGCTCCGACGACTGATGACGACAGAAGAAAGGTCGCGTCTCGTGTTCCTTCCGTGCAGTGGCACTTTCGAGTTGTTGGCACATCCATTCCGATCGTCTAAACGCGATGACATGTACATATGCATGCATGCGACCGGCGCGTGTTGTTTATCAGATATACTAGCAGGATAATGTTGCAGTTCAGATCCATAGTCCATACTGATTTGCAGTCTTGCAGATATAACTGCATTTTGTTATGACGTGCACGATTATTCAGTTCATGGCCAGTGTTCAGACTTATGTGGAGCCAACAGAAGTGTCGGAAAGTCTTGCTTGAAATTGCCCTGCATGTACATCATCGACACGACTCTTACACGTGCATGAACACTACTCGGAATGTTCTATTGCCTGTAGATCGAGCTCGATATGTCGGCTCGGTTGTTGGTTTACTTTACTGCCCATTCCTTCTCACCTTTATCTTTTGTTCGTTTTCCACAGAACGTTTTTTCTTTCCACAGGTAGTCGTAGTCCCATGCTGCATGGGCTTACTAACTCATGCGTACTTTCTCAATGAAACGTACTAGCGGTTGTTAAGTGATGTTTGAAAATGAGCAAATTTTTCTGAGAACAGTTGCTTGATTGATTGGGTATTTTGGTTGCACACAAAATCATTGCGTCCATCTGACATTTTCAAGCAACGGCATCAATGCCAATTAGTCTATCTCGTATATACTCTGGGTAACCATTTGTACTATTGGTTTGGTGTCGATTAAAAAAATGTAAACCATTTTTTTCTTTAAAGAATCTCACAGAGTCACAATCAGTCTCTCAGATGATATTCGTCTGGTGTGCATTGAAAGCTTCAGTTTGTTGATCTCTAGCTCCAGTTCTCCTCAGAATCTTAGCACGTATAGGTCGTTACGGAAGGTAACCACCTAAAATGCCTATGCGAATATGTTATATGCAGCTAAACGCCCATGACTAATGATTGAGATTCGCACAAACGTAGCTAATGACATTACTTCATCATTGATGCACAGTACATGCCCTGTATGAGTGAGATTCGGTCAGACTATCGTTCGACCCCCAAATCAGCGGCGGATCCAGCGGGGGGGCAAGGGGGGCTCGAGCCCCCCCTACTTGCTGGCTGTCCATGGAAATGTAGGGAGGAGAGGGAGGAAGAAGAAGAGGAAGATGAAGAGGAAGAGGGGGCTGGAGGAAGAAGAAAGGGAGATGAGCAGGACTGCAGGAGATGAGCACCCCCTTGACTCTTCCGCTGGCTCCGCCACTGCCCAAATTGTTAAGTCGATGATAGAGATGCCTCCGAGAATCTGAACTGCCCATCTTCATGCATGTTCCATGCATATTCATGGTCGATCTTGTCAGCATCCAGTTTAAAGTAAGAAGAAAATCAGAACGATCACTGCGTAGAGCTCTGACTGTCTTGTGCAATCGTCTTCGTAATGCACGTGGGTCAGGAAATGAAGCAGAAGCTATATCAGTGTACGTCACTGCGCGTAAGACTGACAGAGATAATGAAGCAGAAGCTAAATTAAAGCTAAATTAAGAGGCTGAAATGCATGCTACACGCTGATTTTCCATGAAACTGCGAGGCTGCAACAGACACTCTTGGAGAATCGCGAGAATGTGCAACATGTAATCGAGGTCAACGTGAAATGAAGACGGCGGTGGATCGAGCTGACTGGCATATATATTTTGGACCATTTGATCGATCGAGTCGGCATGGGCATGTGCAACTGAGACTGTATGATTCGGCGAGTAACATGCGTTATTGCCAGGTTTTCTTTGTCCCGGGGATTGTCAGGTATCACAATCTGATCTGACAGTTTAACGATGCATGTGAGGTACTTGGAAGGTGGTGGCTCATTATTCCTTTTCTCAGGGCTGAATAGCCAATTGAACCGTCGTCCTTCATGCATATAATCACATTATACTATGTGCATTCCAGATCAAAACCGTAGATCTTGACCGGTTTGATTCACATCCATATCAAAATAATATGCTAGTACTACATGATATCGCCACATTTTCTTATTGCCTCTGAATTTCTCACTGACAGGTGTGTCTGAACCTATCTGAATTTCTCACATGTATTCAGTGGCATGTACGAGGAGCTTTCTCAACACTTCCTTTCCACCTTTATGTAGTACTAGTGAATGTGGCATTCTGTTTGCTCTCTGCTAGTAACAATTTAGCTCTACGACGTAACCTCTCTGAATCGCAACTGCAGCACTTCACATTGAGAAGCATGTTACCGGAGCATGCATCTAGAAGGTCAGTCATGAGTAAGCGCCCAGTAAACACCGGGCAGAACCATGTTTGTTAGGTGAGGCAACGATGTCCTTAAGCCACATGCATCGTTTCACAAACCACAAACTTCTCCTTTTGCCTACGGGGGTTCAGCTACGTCAACACAGCAGAGCATGTAGATCATCCGAGATGGACGAAAGAAACGAGATGATGACGAGTCCTTGTCACCACCAGAGAGAGAGAGAGAGAGAGAGAGAGAGAGAGAGAGAGAGAGAGAGTGCCTGAGACGAATGAAGGACAGTGACACGGTGGTGACCCGGCAGGGCCCCGTAACCACACACCTGGAGGTGAAAGAGGATCGACACGATTCGCTGATCCGTCAGTTTTTGGGAGGGGCCGTGCGAGAGACCCCGTCAGCGAGATCATTTTCGAATGGCCAACACTGAAGAAGGATAGATATTGACCTGACGATTTGTGGTGCGGTTACAGGCAGCCCATGCTTCCTGAGCTCAAGGGATACATCTCCGTCTCCGGCCACTAGAAATAAACAAACAAGTCTGATAATTACGTTGTAATAATGGACAGAAACAACTGTCAGGTTGAAAGGTTCCAAGCGATCTTTTCTGCAGGCAACCATCAGGTTCAGGGGAGAGGAAGAGGAGAATATGCTTGTCCATGCCTGTGGTCTGCAACCAGAGCTCTCGCCGCCAATCACCAGACGAACGCATGGCTCCCTGCTCGCTCACGTGGCCGCGCCGATTTCCACGGCTCCGTCTCGCTTCTCCTCCGCATGTGAGTCCATGTCATCTCCACGCGCGCTCGACTAGTTCGCGCGCAGCAGCTACCTGCAGAATCCCGGCCGCAAAAGGTTGAGGTGATATATGCTTAATTCGAGTGGCGCCAAACACGTTGAGCACGTACTCCATCGCGGATAGGACAAACCGGAAAAAAGGCCGCAGTCATCGCGCAGCGGTTGATTGGAAGCTTGGAACGACGCCCAATTCGAGGCGACTAGTCTGTCCTGCTCGTTGCTTGTTTTTTCACCTTGTTTCATCAGCTCGCGTGAAGCGAAATAGAAGCTGGATTCATAGGCAGTGGCTCGGGACAAGAGAAGAATCTTCATCGAATCGGGAGTTAATCGGGACGAGGGCTTTTGGTGATAAACTGATTTCTGGTGGTGATTGTGGTGTGCTGGTGTGGTCAAAGATGTGGTGTGGACGGAGGTGACCGATTGATTTCTGCATGAGAAAAGTTGTTGGGCTACACCGGTTGGGCTGTCCGTGAGTCAGTGACCGGCCTATTGTGAAAGCCCCGTCGAAATCGACCGGGACAAGCCCAGCCCATGTATCGTCGCCTGAGAAAACGGGCCAAATGGCTACTCGTTACCCACTCTCCGTTTTTCCATTTTGACGAGCGCTCTCGGTTCCATAGGTGCCTTTCATTTGTCTAATCTGAGTTTTGTCGAAAATTATTAAGGTGTACAACATATTTGAAAAATTTGGTTCCATTCTGATTTCCCGTTCGAAAAACGGGAATCGTCGTTAATATCATAATTTTATCCAACATGTTACATCACAAAAAGGGAATTAGCGAACAAATTAGTCCACAGCACGTTTTTGTTTTTTCAACAGAAAAAAAACATGGTCTGTTTTGCCGAAGCCGTACCCCTCCTCCCACCAACTTTTGTCGCGGCCGACCCAATGAAACCGGCGTCGACCGCTCGTCTCCATCCACATTTCGCACGTTTCTCTCGTGGCCCACGAGTCGCTACCACAGAACGACAACAAGCCGACACGCCCAACCTTTTACTGCAGCGCGCGCGATCAGCGTGACAAACGTTTACCCCGCCAAAATTAAACCCAAATCGATCGACCGAACGCTGCGATGAACGAGCAGCAGGACGCGTCGTCCGCCCACTGCATGGATAGGCACGGATCGACTGCCCCCAGCAACGTGAGGCTCGTAACGACGCGACGCGACACGAACGGGACGAGAGGCGAAGGGGAGGAGGATCTGGTAGCGAGCGCGGACCAGGGCACACGTGTCGGCCGCGAGCACTCGTCCCCGCGATCATGGCCGGGGAAGGAAGGAAGAAGCGGTCAGGTCTCCTCCACCCGGTTCACACGTGCCCTCCTATTTATACAAGCCCGGCCTCACATGCATTTGCAGTGTCCAAATCTCTTCTTCCTTCGTCCATCCCTGATCGCGGCGAGGATATCCTAATTAGCGTCATCCAAACAAAGGCGCCATTTACAATGGAGAGGCAGCAGCTGAGAGACGGGGACGGAGGGCGTCAGCAGCAGGTGGCGCGGGTGGTGCACAGCCAGGTGCGGCGGATCAAGGAGGAGGAGGACGACAAGGCCAAGGTGCACGAGACGTACCAGCACCAGGTCGCCGAGATGCGCCTCGTCCTCCGGGACGTCGCCAGGCAGCAGCGATCCAGGTCGCCGCTCGGCCGCGCCAGCCGCCCCGCCATCTCCATCGGCGGCGACTCCTAATCAACGAAGCGGCGGCGACTCCTAGGAAAGGATGCAAACCTCCATCGGGCTCGGGGAGAGCAGGCGGTCCATTCGTCTCATCCCTTTCGCGTTAGTAGGATCGGTTGATTAATCGATCGGTCGTTGCTAGGATTTTTTTTTTTATCGTCTTCTTGGTGTCGACACTTTTCATATGCTCTGTTAGGGTGATGGTCTTGTCTAAGATCTTGTAAATACACTACGTACTACTTGTTTCAGCTTTTCTGTGGAACTAGGAATGGTGCCATATTCTCTGTTTGAAGAGGGAAAGAAATAGGTTATACGTTGAAAGATTTCTTGCTCTATATATGGTAACTACGTACAGTCATGTGAAAAGATTCATTTCTTGGACAAACAGGTAATAATCTGAAGAAAGCATAGTTTCAGAATCAATGATATGACCTCTCCTACATTGTTCAACAATTTAGTCCAGGCATCGGTTGTGAACTTGTTCAAAAACATGACTTTATATACGAATACTATGTCACAGAGAATTGTTCCAGTCTCGTGTCAGCAAACAGAGGCGCACCCTTTCAACCGAAGAGACTTGTTCCAGCCTGATGTTAAACGGTGCCCGTGTTCAGAAATACAAACAGGGACATACAGACTTTGAACCAAGCAGATGTAATTTTTTACATGTCGTGGAATCGGGGTAGGATCACGAAAACATTTGGGAGAACCAAAATTGGGGCTTACTGTTATCTAAAGTAATCAGTAGTTCAGTACAGGGGTGTAATCGATTGTCTGCTGACATGATTCCAGAAAATTAAACTATCCTATGCGGTGGATTTCTGCGGTGACAGCTTCTTGATCCTCCGGCTAAGATTCTGCATCACGTCAACGATCATGACCTTCTTCTGCAACCTAAACTGGACCGCAAGTTCAGTAGTAAGAGGGGGCTCTCCCTTTAAAATGGCCTCGTCCTCCATTATCTTTGTGTGGAAGTGCTGGAGTGCAATTGCACAGAGAGCAAGAACCGTTCGGAGTGCTGAGGCTTCAACAGTGGGGCCTAAAGGAGCTTCTGCGTCAAGGGACATCAAAGTTTTGAGGTCATGCTTGTGAACGGCCTCTGCATCAGCTGCAAGAAGCACCCGTAATGCAGCTAACAAGCGCCCATCAACTATCTCCTGGCCTCCTAAGCTTACCTGAAAGGAAACCCATGTGTTGTTACCCATAGCAAGAGTCAGATTGAAACTTAAGTGTAACAGGGTCAGACTGAAACTTAAGTGTAACAGGGTCAGACTGGTATGTGAATAATAAATACAACCATATTCAACCATGTATCAGATAAACAATAGAGGGCTGATAATGTAGAAAATACCTTCAAAACAGCACCCTCTCCATGTAGATTTAGCTTAGACAAAATATCTTGCTGCCACTTGGATGGTGCTGAAAAATTGGGAGAAGAGACCCCAGCTGCCATGCTAGCAGCATCAAGAAGGGTTCCATCATAGCTCAATTCCACTTGGTCATACGGATTTGGTGTTATCACAAAGCCATAATCAAGAAGAAAGAAATCATTGGGATGGCAACCATAGTTCAGCGTTATTGCAGTATTTTTCTCAATCTTTGCCTCAGCAACAACCTGTGTATAGCAGTATAAACCATGCAGTAAGCAGGTAGATTTATCTTGCATATCCTCAGACAAACAGACAATACCAATGGCACAAGTATAGCTTAAATAGTATAGTAGTGACAAATAGATGCACGTTTTGCATAGCTAACAAGTGCAAGCCAACAAACGAAATTGTATATTTGTATGTGACGAAGTGTAGTCATAATGCAACTGGCAAACTAATGAATGGCTACCAGAGATGTCAGCAATGAGTATATCAAATGACAGCTAGTTAAAGTATCCAGTAGTAGCATCCCAGCATGCAAAGTTGATATGTGAAACAGGAAAATAGATAATAACTGAGAATGAAAGGATTAACCTGATGCGAAAAATCTAAAACTTCGGGAGTGTAAAAAGGAAAATTCAGAAGTGCATGAACATCAAAGGATACTTGCCTCAACTGACATGTCTGAGCTATTTACACTTCCTTCCTGGACAATCCTGGCATTGGGTTTAAAACTATGGTTACACATATCAATAAGAGGCAACAGCATTGGGATTTCACCATGCAAACGGAATGCTCGAGAAGAGGCAGCTGACATAGCCCATCCAAGGGAAGATGAATTTATTTCTTGCCCAGAAAAAGGATGATCTTGCAAGGGCACGGTGCCAAGCTTATGATGTATCTCTTTCTCAAACTCAAGAAGGAAACGGCATCTTTTATTCACCTGAAAAGGCATGAGTCAGAAAAGGAAAGGGGAAACGATAAGCATCATCTAGATACAAGCATAACCATATACTTTTATCAACCTGGTGGAGGAGAGGGGCGTACTGCAAGTTTTTTATGTCTTCCCCAGGAAAGAAGATTGGTACAGTAAAAGTTTCTGGCAGATTGGCAATATACGGCCACCAAAATGAATCAGGATTGGCCCTTTCTTGAAGCAATCTCAAGCCTAGCTTCATAGCCCATAGTTCATCTGTAAAATATTTTCCGCATGACGGAATTTACTTCTTGTTCATTTTACAATATAGGAACCCCCTTATAAACAAATAAAGGGTGGTAATCAAATAATGACAACATCAGTTCCACACAGACAGATTACGAACTATTCAATAACAGGACAAGATGCTGGAAAGCTTGCCCAGCCAATACCATGTTCAGAAAATGTAACATAACAAAACAAGTATAAAAGTAAAAAATTGCCTCTGGTTCCATATACAAAGTTTTTTTTGTCCATTCTGAAATGCAATCTCTGAACTTAAACCGAATTATGAAGTTCATTTAATCACAGTAGCATACTACACGCTGTCAACATACACACTGCTACTAGCTAGGGTCCTCGTTCCAACAACTTTGGGCTCACTTCGACCATTTAACATAATATCTCAACAACAATGCTGTAAGCAAGAGTTTTAAGTTGCTGGTTCCACGGTTCATAGTTTCCAACACAAACACAACAACTCAGAGCATTGCTCGGATGGTCTATTAAACTGACCCGAGGCTAAAAAAGCAACAATATAACATTTCATAAAATCGTAATCAAAAGGTAACAAATATGGGAACATATTTAATGATCGATAAAACTAATCCGATAGCTATCAAAAGCATATGTTAGTGCCTAAGTTTCGTTCGAATTAGTTCAACGTCTGTATAGAGAGGTTCAGCAGCATTACATTCCTGAACCTAATTCGCCATGTGAGAAAACGAATACTATCACGTTTGGTGCACTCACAGCTCACAACAACAAGGACATGGTATATCATTCTTTCTAGAGTTCCAGAAGTAACGAAATCAGAAAGGGCATTACCAGGGACTTGTTTGGCAAGCTGCACGAGCACGTCGTCCGCAGCGCCGGCGGGGCGTCGGAGTCGTAGTGGGAGGCGGCCAGGGAGCGCGATGAGGAGTTCGCCCGGGGGGATGTCGCCGTCGGCCGCTGCAGCTGAGACCCCGAGGCCATGTTCTTGGTGGTTCGCGACGCGGAGGGCGGGGTGGACGAATCCGCCCTCACGCTGCACCCATCGGACCAGGTCCGGCGGTTGCGGCGCGATGCGCGGGGCCGCGTCTGTCGCAGCGGAGCAGGAGAGTCTGCGGCGGCCGCGCTCCAGTGAGGAGTAGAGGAGGGCGGAGGTAGAAGTGAAGATGGTTTTGCTGGCCGTTGCCGGCATGGTCCCCGTGGCGGCGGCCGCCATGGAGAAGTGGGAAGGGAGGGTGGAGGCGGCGGTCTGGATTGGGTCGGGTCAGTTCACTGACAAGTTGATCTGTGTATATGGTGCCAATGAATCGGAATTAAACATCATAGGATAAATCTTCTCTTTTAATCAAATTGCTCAGGTTCGTAGCAATCAACGGTGTTAATTTTTTTCGAATTTAACATGATGAAGCCAAAAGCAAATGTAGAGATGTTTTTTATCATTTTAATAATATAATATAATATATTTCAAAATCCATCTGCATTGTTTCTAAGGTTTTTCATGTCTTTTCATTTGGATCATGTCTGCTAAAGATCATGAAAACAAATGATATCTGTAAAGGTCATGAAACCAAATTCCATCCGCCTTGATCCTCCTATGGCAAACATTGCCATACTCAATCTTGGCCGCTCATCACAAAACCAACGCTGGCCACGAGAGGACGCATGCCTTCTAGTACTAATGCAAGATGCATGCCAGCAATTTGATGGAGCAACTCATTCTCAGTTGTACAAAAAAAAGTTGGATGAAGTTGTGAAAAGGAACTTTGGATAAGAAAAATTATAATTTTCTCACAGTGGTGTGCTGGACAGGAAATTCTGGTTGTTTGCAAGTGCATATAGCTGAAATGAAGTGCAATAAATTTAGAGTAGCAGGCCACAAGTCTCCGGCAGGTTATCCATGTGCATTTAGCTGAAATGAAGTGTGAGAAATTTCAGCTTAGTGGTATCACAGAGGAGTGCGGATCGTGGCCGATCGTAGTCACGTGCCCGAGTTCTGATACATGTTAAATGTTTCCGGTGTAATCCAACGACTAGATCGGAGGATGGAGAGAATTAGTCTGGGATTAACAGCACGGGATATCGAGTGCAAACTCGAAGCGGCTGTTGTGACTTCATGAATCTCATGATCAACCGGTCTAGTTTTTCGAATGCGTTCATAGGAGTAAGGGTTGCTTGCGTGTTGTTCATATATATAGTACGTACTCGTGTGTGTTTGTAAGTGCGTTTTTAAAGTGTTAAAAAAAAGTGCAAGTGAGATTTACTAAGCCTGACATGTAGCAGCCTATGGCGTGGTCCATGTCATAGTAGCAAAGCATCCATCCGATTCGGCGTCATACAGTCATGTAAGGAAAATCATTTAAGGGAAACAATATATGCGTTCTCTTTTTTATTGCGACGAAAACAATAAGCGCGTTCAACACGTGTTACAAGGATATTTGCAATGCAACTCGTACAAGAATAAATGAATAATTGTGTTCACCGTGTATAGACAGCTGGAAAGGTAAACGTACCATATGCATGCAAATTCATTCCATTTTTATTAAAGGAACTGGCAAAGCCTTCGAGTATCCCTCGATCCGGTGCCGAGTCCAATCCTACAATCCTGCGAACCCTACAAAAACGATACCAAAAGCCCCCCAACAAGCCAAACAGCCCGAAAGCCCAAACCAGAACGCACGCGACACTGGCACGGTATCATCGATCTCGCTCGCTCTCTCGGCCGGCATGGGTCTCGTCGTCTCCGCCACCGCCTCCTGCACCGGCAACCTCTTCGGCCGACGTCGTAGACCGCCGCCTCCGCCGCCTCCGAGCACTACCACGGATAGCTCCCCACCACCCAACAAGGTCTTCGACCCGGACCTCGAGCGCGTGTTCCGCCACCTCGACGCGAACGGCGACGGCCGCATCTCGGCCGCGGAGATGCGCGAGGTCCACCGCTGCACGGACGAGGAGGCGGAGGAGATGGTGGCCTCCGCGGACAGCGACGGGGACGGGTTCATCAGCATCGACGAGCTCCGGAAGGTGATGGAGGGCGGGGACGAGTCGGACATTCGCGCCGCGTTCGACGCGTACGACGAGAACAAGGACGGCGTGATCACCGCCGAGGAGGTGCGCCGCATGCTGCGGAGGCTGGGGCTCGATGAGGCGGAGCTGAGCGCCGAGCAGATGGTTGCAAAGTACGACAGCAACGGCGACGGGGTCGTCTCCTTCGACGAGTTCAAGGCCTTGATGGCTGCCAAGCTGCCGCCGGCGGAAGACGTCCGGGCCCCCACACGTCTCTCGTGATCAGACTGCTCGCTAATGCGCGTACTACCGTAATTCCTGATTATTGGCAGGTGTAGAGTAATGAAGGGGATTAAATTAGGTGTTTATGAGTCTGTTTTTGTGATCACGATCGGATAGTTTGATGAGGTTTAGTCGGGCCCTTGATGTGACAGCAGTAGCTAAAAATTCGGAATTAATGACTCGACGTGTGCGTAATTCCTCCATGTTTGCAAAATACTACTCCTTTCGGTTTTAAATATATAACACTTGTTGATTTTTTTTCATTACTTTGATTATTTATTATTTATAAATATTTATGCAAATAACTAAATGTATAAATTAATTTTATAATGCTTTTAGATAATAATAATCATTTAAATATATATATTGTTGCTTTAGATAATATAATGCTTTTATATTGTTCAACGAAAAAATCAATAAAAAGAGTACTTTTTTTTTGAAGGAAAACACGCCCTTATAGGGCTTTCATTTATATGCAAATAAGATTACAAAGTTCAGCCCAGGTAGGAAAACTATTAAGTAGATCTTTTACAGGACACAGCCAATGCTATGATTAATATTGAAGCAACTGAACCTAGGATCATCCCTAAAACAGATAGAGAACTTTTAGCTAATGCATCTGCAATTGTAACACCCCAGCCCAGAGTACGGCTCTAGGCCCGTACGCCTACAGTGCGGGCCCCACCTCACAGTACAACTCTTACGCTTTCGTCCTCGTTTCGCGTAAAAGGGTTAACCCGGTTACTACTGCACCCTGTACTGAGTATTTAAGCTGGTCTAGCTCCTAGTCGATTTCCAGTATGGGACTAACTCGCAATGCTACAGTACCGTGCAGCTACAGTGTTCCGCGGCTACAGTGCTCGGTCTCTACAGTAGCCTCGCTACACTGCCCCAGTGCTATAGTACCGCGGCCCGATGGGCCGGCCCACGGCCGAACAACTGCTGATTCTATTTTTTTGGGCTTGAATTAACATCCCGGATAGGGCTGGGCATTCGGTTAACCCGGTTAATTCGGAGGTTAATACGGTTAAGAGGAATTTCGGTTAATGAAAACTCATACCCGATTTAGTACCAGAAATAGATCAACCGCAGCCTTCGGTAGTCGGTTTAATTCGGTGAATTAACCGTATCAACCGAAATCACCACCGAATTTCTCTAGATCGAGCTCAAATCGAAAGGAAAGGAGGCCAAATAGAGCAAATCGAGGTCGAGCTCGGTCCCCGCGTCGCCCACCCCGCCGCCGTGCACCTCCACGGCAGCTTGCCGACCCCAACGCCGTGCGCGCTTCTCTCCCCCGCGACGCCGCGACGCGCTCGCATGCGCTGTCGCCCCCTGGATCCGCCGCGCGACGCCTGCCTGCCGCACCGCCTGGAGCTCCTGCCTGCCTAGCTCTCCTGCCGCGCGAGAGTGAGCGAGAGCTGCGAGAGAGATAAGGCTACGGTGGCCTTTTCTTTGAGGTGGAGAAGATAAGGTTACGGTGGTGTCGTGGTGGGCTGGTGTTGGTGGGCTGGAAGTGTTGGCCGGCTGGGTTTGAGAGAAGAGGGGAGGAGGAGGAAGGAAAATGGGCCGGCCGGGCTTTTGCGGTTAATTCGGCCTGTTCGGTTAACAGGGTCCAATAACCGATATATTTACGGTTAACCGAAATTAACAGTTTCCAAAACCGAAATATTTACGGTCGGAGTTTCGGAAAATTTTAGGTTTTTCGGTTCGGTTAATTTCGGTTTTCGGTTATACGGTTAACCGCGCCCAGCCCTAATCCCGGATGTTACATTCTCCCCCCCTTTAGAACTCGACGTCCTGTCGAGCGACCAGCCTACCCCCTGACTCCACGAGTCATCCAGGGGACAGTAGACACAAGATCGTCCCTTCCTGGCCACGTCCAGCACGTGCCATGCCGTGTCATGCCGTGTCCCGCCTAGCGGACCCAGGCGCCATGCCCACGCGCCATGCCCACGCGCCATGCACACTGTGACTGCGCCCGTGACACAGCGAAGGTCGGCTCTGATTACCATTCTATAACACCCCAGCCCAGAGTACGGCTCCAGGCCCGTACGCCTACAGTGCGGGCTCCACCTCACAGTAGCAACTCTTACGCTTTCGTCCTCGCTTCGCGTAAAAGGGTTAACCCGGTTACTACTGCACCCTGGACTGAGTATTTAAGCTGGTCTAGCTCCTGGTCGATTTCCAGTATGGGACTAACCCGCAGTGCTACAGTACCGCGCAGCTACAGTGTTCCGCGGCTACAGTGCCCAGTGCTACAGTAACGCGGCCTAATGGGCCCGGCCCACGGGCCGAACAACTGGCCGATTCTATTTTTTTGGGCTTGAATTAACATCCCGGATGTTACAGCAATGAATTCTCTTCTCTTGGAACATGGAAGAAGTTCATGCTCATGTTTCTCCCATTGCCTTCCATATCTCTTTTGATGCTCTTCAATCTCCAGTCTGGGGCTGATTCTTGATTATTTTTCATGAAGGAGATGAGAGTAGCATTATCTGAAAAGAAATCACATTCTTTAACCTGCAAGAAACATATGATATGATAACCAAGATACATGCTTAAGGCTTCTGCGTGAAGAGGGAGGCTGCAATAGAAGTTTTAGCTTGAGCTTGTAGACTCCACATTCCCTGTTTTCCAGAGAAGCTTATTTGGATTCCGAGACCTGATTCTTGACCTGCATGATAAGAGGCATCTGATTTGCAATGACAGTGAGAAGTGGGGCTATTAGGAGGCTCCTGAGAGTTGAGGACGTGGGAACATAAGATGTATTGCAACGAAATATTTTCCACTCCGAAAGCCTCATACTGAGCTTTTTAAGCAGCTTTAGCTTGGAAAACAACAGACAAGGTGGAAGTTTCTTTCTTCTGAAACCTATGGAGATTTCTAGCTTTCCAAATGAACCATAAAATGTAGAAGACGAGATCTTGGTCTTCATCAGAAGGGAGATTATTAAGGATATAATAAATAATATTCGCGCAAGAGCTAGTGAGATAATCAGATCGAATAGCAAGCGGGGAGGCAAACCATACTGCTCTTGCAAACGGGCAATGAAAGAAAATATGTTCGTCATTCTCCACTTTGCTACAACATGCACAGTTTGAAGAAATATTTTTCATTCTTCTGTGAACACGCTGAGCATTTGCAATGTTTTTGGTTAAAAGCCTCCAAATAAACATCTGCACCCTTGGAAGAATATTCTTTTTGTTCCAAATATTTTTTATGATGGACGTTGATTGAGGGGACATGTTTAGTTTACTTACTGTTTCTTGGACTTTTTCCTGATGTAAGAGCTTGTAAGCACTCTGTGCTGTCCAAATCCCTTTCTTGTTTGGTTTCCAGATTAACTCATCTTTTCCTCCAGATTGAGAAATAGGTACTTGCAAAATTACATTAACAAAATCTGCATTGAAAATAGAATGAAGCAAAGGTTGATTCCATCGTTTTGGTTGGGAAAGCCATAATTCCGACACTTTAATAGGAAGATTCAAGTTCATGGCTTCCTCTTTGAGATTTGTGTAAATATTCTCCCAACCTGGACACCAAGGCTGATTCCATATAGAATATTGCCTTCAAAAAGTTGCCACTGAACTGCTCTTTTGAGAATATTTCTAACCTTGAGAATAGAGTCCCATGTCCAAGATTTAGGACCATTAGCACTCACTGACCAATAAGAAGTGTTTGGGAAATACTTACCTTTTAAAATTTTGGCCCATAGAGCATCTGTATTTGTCAACATTCTCCATGCTAAGCCAGTGATCAAAGCTATGTTTAGAGTGGTTAAATTCCTAAAGCCTAAACCACCGGCCCCTTTCGGGATGCAAAATTTTTCCCAACCTGTAAGGCATAGAGGCTTCTTGCTATTATCTGGATTATTTCCCTTCCACCAAAAATGTCTGATAATAGAAGTAAGCTCGTCAGTAAAGGTTTTTGGAAAAAGAACATGAGACATATAGTAAATAGGGATTGAAGAAAATACAGATTTGATAAGAGTTGAGCGCCCTGCATGAGAGATCATATCTGCTTTCCAGTCATTGAATTTGGATTTGAACTTGTTTTTAAGAAAAGCATACACCTTGGTTTTTGGAATGTGAGCTGTGAATAAAGGATGACCAAGGTGGGTCGAATTGTGATTCATATCCGAGACTTGAAAAATATTTTTAATTTCTTCCTGCAGATTAGTGGGGGTATTTGTGCTAAAAAGAATTGAAGACTTGCTCCAATTCGGGATTTGACCTGAGTCCCTGCAAAAAGAGTCAAGTATGCCTTTGATGATCCCAGCCTCTTGGATAGAAGCTTTCCCATATATTATGACGTCATCTGCAAATAACAAGGAATGAATAGATGGGGCCAGAGGAGCTAGTTTAATGCCACATATTCTATTGTCCGAAACCGCATCTTGCAACCTGCAAGTTAGTTCATTGATGGCAATAATAAAAAGATAAGGAGACAGAGGGCACCCTTGTCGTATTCCTCTTGTACTCCTAAACTTACCATATGATTGGCCGTTAATGATGACAGAGAATATAGGCCATTCAAAGCAAGTTGCAACAAGATCAATAAAATGTTCATTAAAACCCAGACGACGCATGGCATACCTTATGAAGCTCCATTCGATTCTGTCGAAAGCTTTTGCTAAATCTAGCTTTAACATAAAGCCATTGCATTTCCAGTTCTTAAGATGAAAGGAGTGAATAATTTCATGGGCGATGACAATGTTTTCAGATTTCTGCGCCCCTTGACGAAAGCATATTGAGAGTTGATTATACAATCAGGTAAGTAAGGCTGCATCTTAAGAGCAAGGGACTTAGCCATAATTTTATAAACAACATTACAAAGGCTGATTGGCCGATAGTCTAAAGGAGTGAAGCAGACAGGTTTCTTAGGAATGAAACAATATTAGTTTTCTTGAGACTATCAGGCATGTATTTGTGGGAATAAAAAGCTCTTACCAGATTATATATGTCCTCACCAATCCAGGTCCAAGCAAACATGAAAAATGTGACGTTAAAACCATCAGGTCCTGGAGCAGCATTTCCTCTCATAGTTTTTAGGATATTGAAAATTTCTTCTTTAGTTGGAGCCTGAGTTAATCTTTCATCTTGTATCCTTGCTGGCTCCGAATCAGCATAAGTATTCCCAGTGCCCTACAAGGAAGAGGAAAAAAGATCTACAAAATAGTTTATAAAGCAATCTGCAATTTCCTCATCCTTGTTAACAGAAATGCCATTGGGATTAGAGATGGAACTAATACTATTTTTTCCTTCTTCTTTTAATAACACTGTTATGAAAGAAAGAAGTGTTCCTGTCTCCTTGTGATATCCATCTCTTTTTGCACCTCTGCCTGTAGTATTCTGATAACTTATTTTGAATAAGAGCATGCTGCCTTGTTAAATCATCCTCCATCTTATGGTTCTGAAAATCAAAAGGAAGAGCTTGGAGGTTAGCGATATTGCTTTCGATTTGTTTAAGCTGATATGTTAAAGATTTTTTATTTCTCCTGGACCATAGAGCAAGATTGAAACCTAGCTGCTTAATTCTTTTGTGAAAAGGGAGATTTCCATGCCTGCTCCAAGTGCTTATAGAAACATCCTGAAAATCTTTTTCAAATAACCACCAATTTTCAAATTTAAAAGCCCTTTTCCTAATAGAGTTATTGGAGAGAGGAACAGCAAGGATAAGGGCATGATCTCCATAAACCAAAGGAAGATGATAAACATTGGTATTAGGAAAGGCACTGCATCAAACTGAGTTAGCAAGACACCTATCCAATCTTTGAAAGGTGGGTTTGAAGAAAAGCGCCTGTTAGTCCAAGTATAGGCAGGCCCATTGTAACCTAAGTCTATAAGACCACAACTCTTAATAAGATTACAAAAAGAAAAAATACGATTACGATTAGGTAAAGAAGAGCTAAACTTTAGTACTATTTGTTGATGTTGGAGGGAGTTTCTTAAAAACATGTATACTTGCTTCGCATTTTTTGCACGGTAAGAGCATCTCCAAAAGAGCCCCAAACCTCTCCTTAAATCAAAATAAGGGATTCAATCAAAAAAATCATCTCCAAGCACCCCAAAACTACTCCCAACTTTTTCATACCCCCTAAACTCCCCTCATTTGTAGCTATAAACAAAGGAAGAATTGGGATCCCTATTTCTTTTTTTTCATTAGGATTAATGATTTTGTGACCCCAAATGCTGACGTGGACCAATCAAAAGTGTTTTGATCCACTTTTAGGGAGGAACTGTTGGAGAAGGAAAGAAAAATTACTCCGTATAATTTTTTGGTTAGCCCCAAAAACAGTTTATGAGGCTAATTTTTTGGTAATCTCTTGGAGATGCTCTAATGTACCTACTACCTTAGCATATTTTATGCTTATGCATTACACAATCCTCTAGCGATTCCCAAACCTCCGTGGTTCAGTTGTCATCAATCGCATTGCCATCCATCGTCATCCATTAGAAACAACGAAGAAGAGCCACATGGCTTTAGATGCCAGCGGCGACATCCCCTCATCCGCAACGTGGTGGTCGCTATTATTACCTTCGATCTGAAATCTTCCTCTAAAGAGCATGAGGAAGCTAGGGCGGGTGATGATCGAAACAAAAGTCTATTGATCTGGTTTGCCTCGATCAATTTAACAAAGGAAAAAAAAAGAGACCAAATCTGCCCCTGGAACTGATAAATCATAAATGGTTATTGTTTTAGGTAACTAAACTGACCTTCTCTCTAATTTTATTGTGAAAAAAGATTACCTTTCTCATCCTTCCACTTGTTAGTATACCACATTCACCGATTTGCAGTACCTGCCCAGTGCCCACAATTTGATAACATTTTAATAGGCACACACCATTCTAGTATACCGCATTCACCAACTTATTTCTATCACGAGCGTTAATCTGCTGCTCTCTTGGTCCTAGAAGCCTAGAGCTTGCAGCCAGCAGTAGTTGGCTTGTTGCTCACTGTAACGAACAGTGTCGTCAAAGCAATTCTCCAAAGACGCTAATTATAATATGCCTACGTCTTTGTTTGCACCTCTACACAAAACTGGTCAAATGCTCATGTCTCAGAAGCATTTTGTTTTTCTTCATTAATATCACCGGTCACAGGGGCACAGAGCTCCCTTGACCGTTGTTGCCTTCTGGTATCTGCCGCCCCGTGGGCCGTGGTCGGTGCCTGCGCCATTTGCACCAGGAAAACAGCAAAGTCCCCAGTCTCCTTGTCCTTGCATGCCCTGTCCTTCTCATCGGCGGAAGCGAGGAGAAGATGGACGCCGACGCCGATATGATCCCCTCCTCACCGTCCACCGAGACGTCGCGCTCCTCCTCCGACATCGCCACCGAGGTGCTGCCAAAGACATGAATATGTCTTCATTTTTTCTCTTCAACCATTGTGCTTCTGTGCATGCGAGGAATCTTGTCTTGGGAGTCTGATATGAGTTTGTGTTGCCAGTCCACGGGGTCCTTCTTCCGTGACCGGAGCACGACGCTGGGGACGCTGATGGGCGTGTCCCTCGACGACGATGAGCAGGGGCAGGGCCAGGAGCAGGAGGGGCAGGATGCAGGGGAGGAGAGGCAGAGGCCGCGCGCCCTGACGCAAGAGGCTGATGGGTTGAGGTGGCGCCGGAAATGGAGGCGCCGGCGCTGGCGCTGGCGCAACTCCGGCGGCGGCAGCGGCTGGTGGAGGATGTGCAGGACGACATCCGCGTGCCGACGTCGCTGGGCCACTTCTTGGACATGGAGAGGCGGCTCTCCGGCACCGGGCTGCTGTGCGGCGCCGGCGACGGAAATGGAGAGAGGGCCGTCGCCGTCGCCGCTGCCGCGCCGCTGCTCGAGAACGGAAGGGCGCGGCGGCCGCCGGTGGTTGCAGCGGAGGCTGTGGGCGTGGCGGGGGAGGAAAGGGGCAAGTGGAAACTACGGAGGCCGGCGCAGGGGCCCTCCTCGTCATCGCTGGCGAGGCTGCCGGTGTTGCTCACCGCCATCTGCAGCGGCGGAGCCGGGTGATTCGCACAGTGGAGCGGAGCCGCTTCCGGCGGTGGTTCCTCCTGCCATTTGATTCCCTTTTATTTGTTCGTCGTTTTCTGTAATCCAAGTCATGTTGAGGAACAATCGGCTAGTGTTTTGGCCTATCGGCACATCCAAATCTTTGTCCTGTAATGATGACATCACTTTCTAGTTCGTCTATACCTGGACGATCGCAACAAGTCTTCCATTGATGTTCTATAATGATGAAATAGGAACGCTTATGCCAGATCAAGGAAAAAAAAGGATAGATGTGCTGGTGCTGTGGTGTTTTGTTTGTTCTTGCCGCACGGCCAGCACGGACAACCTAGCTTACGCAATTCGATTCGAGGGCGGCGGTGCACAGCAGGCAAGATTCGAGCGAGGTTCACAAGCAAGGTTTTAAATCTCCCGCTAAATCCCGCTATAGCTTTTTATGCAGTGTACCACTATTTGTGTTCATGTACAATTTAACCGCTCAGTCTGTTCGGCTGGCTACTTTGCAGCCGGCTGTAGCAGCAGCTACAGTATCCACAGTTATTTCTCCTGCAGCAGTTACAGTGTTCGTAGTTATTTCTCTAGCAGTAGCTACAGTAAACAGCGCAGCAGCAACCAAGCAAACAAGGCCGCTATCTCCCGCTATAGCCCGATTTAACTCCGCTATTAGCTGTTTTAGAGGCATACCGCTAAACCCCTTAGCCCGCTATTTAAAACATTGTTCACAAGTGCAGCTGCGAGAGATTTGCTGGTGCTGCAATGTTGCATGTTTGTTCTTGCCGCACGGCCCGCACGGATAGCCTAGCTTACGCAATTCGATTCGAGGGCGGCGATGCACACAGCAGGCGAGATTCGAGGTTGACACTGCGATAGGCACCCGTGAGCAGAAGCTTGCACGTGAGATCTACGGCCATCTTCGGCTCAAAAGATCTACGGCCATCTCTCGCTAGTTGTTTCGGTCAGAGTACAGCTTGAACACTACAAGCGTACAAGATCACATTTGACTTTTGAGAGGTTCACTTGCTGAAACATCGTGCGCACAGGGGCAAGTAGTCGGACGCTTAATGATCTTACTACTACTGCTAATACAATCTTGCAGCCCACCTAGTCCTCCCTGATCATCTTCGCAGGAAAGGAAGTGGCTGCAGTGAACTAGTTACAGCACACACGTATGCATACACGACTCAATACGGTCATACCGGCAGATTGTTACACCAGGCCACATTCAATCACGACCCAGTCCAGCCCGAGCAAGACAAACCAAAGCCCACTATAAAATGCTCAGGCCCATATTCTTGTCTGGTGTGGTCGCCTCACGGAGTGGCGGCGGCTACTTGATCAGCCTGGTGGTGTTCGTCGCTCCACTGGGCCGGGTTTGGGTGCGCCGAGAAGTACGCGAGGAGGCCCATGAGCGGCGCGTTGATGTAGGTCGTGGGCTCCGACTGCTGGAACGCGGCGCGCGCGTCGGGGAAGGCGTCGCTGTTGTCGGTGGGCCCGCCGACGACGGCGCCGACGAGCAGGTTCGGGTTGGGCGCCGGGCTGGCGTAGTAGGCGGCGCCGGTCTTGCACCCGATCCGCGCCGGGTGCGCCGCCACCGACGGCAGCGAGCTCGCGCGGTGGTGGATCCGGCGTGGGAACCGCGCGCCGTACCCGACCATGTACGACATCCGAAGCGGGTTGTCGCCCAGGATGTAGTCCACCTGCCGCTTGGCCACGCGCCGGAGCTGCACCGGCGACGCCGACGCCGCGCCGCAGGAGACGCGCGCGCCGGCGTGGCTCAGGTAGTTGGAGTAGGCCAGCAGCAGGAACGACAGCGACGTCACGTGCTGCATGTTGCTGCCGCCCACCTTGAACAGCAGCCCGCCTGCGTTTTTTTCAGTTTATTTTCGTATCAGCACATGGTTAATCCAGATCAGACGCATCAATGCAGTAAGAATGATCCGAGTTAGTGAAGGGTTAATGGTGAACCTGGAGAGTACTGGATCTGGGGGTGACCGGAGATGCCGGGGAGCAGGGTGCACATGAAGTTATCCGCATTGACGCGGAATGACTGGAAGTACTCGTCTTTCCCCATCAGAACCTCCTGAAGAACATATAAAGCAGATTAGGTTAAACATAAGCGCCCAATTAGATTACTACTGACTTGGTGTACAAAACTCCAAACTCGAGGGTATTACGGGCATTCCATGGTTGCACACACCCGTGAAGCCTTGAAAAGACTCATCTTCACTGCACTGCAGCCATGCTGCTGCTTCTCTACCCGCTGCTCCGGCATCATGCGGAGCACAAGGGCCTAGGAGAGGAGGAGACCAAGATTGCCGCGGACAAGCATGTTTTCCCGTAACAGCACACTACTCTATGTTTAGAGCATAGTACTCGGGCATTGTTTAAAGTAATCTGCCCATAATGCGATCCTTGATTCAGCTGCTCAACCACTGGTGTTACTGACAGGGACCCGCGAGAATGTTGGATTACCAACTAATTAGCAAGCTAATCATCACGTAGATCTGATTGAATCCAAATCTAATGTACTAGCAAAGATGCGTACATAATCATTCAGTCAAGCGGGTTTTTGCCACTAGCTTTTCTGCATCCCACCCGCGAAAGTACATGATAAAATGAACTACGGAATAACTTGCGGGGAGAGCAACACCAGGCGCCGCTAGAATGAAACTGTCAATCGGGGTGTTCGGTTGGAGGATGCAGTTGCAGTTGCAGTTTGAATAGTAAGAGAGAACACTATAGCGGAGGATTCACGCACTGTAGCAATTCAGTTGACTGTAGCAGCAGGAGCAGCAGCAGCCGGAGGATTTTCCTCCAGCCGAACACAGCCAATGTTTCCCCTGTTTCTACAGTTCTAATCTAAGCTCCCCTGTTCTACAGTTCTACTAATCTAGAATGAAACTGTCAATGCTTCTTCCCCTGTTCTACAGTTCTACTAATCTAAGGGGGTGTTCGGTCTTTAGGACTAAATTTAGTTCTCGCACTAATTTACTATTTAAGGGTATTAAATAAAGTCTAATTATAAAACTAACTACAGAACCCTGTTCTATTTCGCGAGACGATTCTAATGAGGGTAATTAAGCCGTGATTAGACGATAGTTACTGTAGCATCACTGTAGCTAAACATGGATTAATTAGCTCGTTAGATTCGTCTCGCAAAATAGCGCACATCTGTACCAAGGTTTTGTAATTAGACTTTATTTAATACCCCTAAATAACAATTAGTGGCAGGACTAAATTTAGGGCTAAAGGAAACGAACAGGCCCTTAAGCTCAATGGCTCATTCGGAGTAATCGAGTTTCTTGACAGAGAACTAAAATAATGTTATAGTACTATCGAGTCAAGGACATGCAGAGGCTGACATGCCCCGAGCCCACCAAAAAGCTGATATCCTCGACGGGAGCACCATGTGCTCGACTGCTGCCCGACGTGCAGCACAAATGTTGCATCGATGTATAGAAAAGGCCAAAACAGAGCACACAACCCCGTGGTAACACAACGCTGACCGGTGCTGATGACGGCCTAATAATAGCAAAGATTTTGTGCGCGGTCGCTTGTGCCTCGGACAGTCGGACGTCACTGCGTCAGCAATGGAAGCCATGGGACCTTGCAAATCTACTGTTTGGCTCTGCTACGAGGCTAGTATGACACGAGTGCTCGCAAATCCTAATGGCAAATGGATGATGAGATGAGGCGATGAGTGCATTTCTTCTTTACCTTGGAGATGAGGACGTTGATGCCTGCGTGCTTGTTGTCCCATCCGAACTCGTTGATGGCCTCGCTGGCGCCGAGCACGACCTCGTTGCGCTTGATGTACTCGCGGTACTCGCGGCGGCGCGACGCCTTGTGCAGCCACGCCGCGCCCCACAGCAGCTCGTCCTGGTACCCCGAGAAGTCGCAGTAGCAGGGGCACACCGCGTCGTGCAGGCTGCTGCTGTAGGCGCCCCGGTGCTTGTCCGCGAACGCGAACACCTTAATAAGATATAGAGAACCACCAGCAGATAGAAATCAGTTTCTAGTGTGGCAATGGCAAAGCAGAGTAGTTTCAGATGGTAGTAACAACCGATGGAGATAACTTACGGCGACGGCGCGGTCGAGCAGGCGCTTGGAGTAGGCCGGGTCCGACTCCCGGAAGACGATGGAGCCGGCGGCGAGCGCGGCGGCCGTCTCGGCGGCGACGTCGGAGCCCGGGTGGGAGGGGTCCACCCTGTAGACGGTGCGCGGGGTGTCCATGTCCTCGGGGCGCTCCCAGCAGGAGTGGTCGCGGGAGGCGTCGCCGACCTGCACGTACACCGTGTTGGGCTTGGCCGTCGCCTTCATCAGGTAGTCCGTGGCCCACCGCACCGCCTTGCGCGCCTCCTCCTTGTGCGCGCCGAAGCTGCGGCCGAAGTCGATGAGCCCCCACGACATGAGTGTCGCCGTGAACGCCATCGGGAACCCGAACTTCACGTTGTCGCCGGCGTCGTAGTACCCCGCCCGTCAGGTCCACCTGCATGCGCGCGCGTTCGCGCGCAAACATTGTCATGCGGTGTCGCAATCGATTGCAGACATCAGACTAGTGAAATCGACAAAGTAAGACGAGTGAGTGGGACGTACACCGGCGCCGGCGCCGTCGTGGAGGCCGGAGTCGCGGCGCCAGCGCAGGCGCTGGTCCGGCGGGAGCCGCCCGAGCGCTGGCCCTCGAAGAACAGAATGCACTTGTGCAGGGCGTCGCTGTATTCGTGCTGCGCCGTCGACACCGCCGCCGAAGAGAGCAGCATTGCCAGAACGACAGCCGCAGCCGCCGCCATTGTTGCCGGCACTACAGCTGAGCTGGACGCTAGCTAATGGCAATGCACACCAGTGTGTGAGCACACAGCTCGACGCTTGGGCGAGCGACGGAGGTGTGCGTGCGCAGTGGCGTACAACTACCAGAGTACACCAGCGACCGTGCTCGGCAGCGGGTTTAATAATGGCCGCTGGGGGTGGCGAGTGCGACTGGCGAGTGAGGAAGTGGCGGAGGCCGGCCGAACGGGAGGAAAGAGGAGAGGGGTAAATACGTCACGTGAGGGGCCGCAGACACGGGCGATGGAATGATGGGAGGGGTAAGCGGCCTAGGATGCCGGGGCGGGAGCCAATGCGCCGGTGACAGCTGGACACGGCGAACGTTGCGGCGCCGCACCGAGTTGGTGGAGGGCCCGGCCTACTTGTGTGTGCGCTCCACAGACGCCGCTGCCGTTGGTTGGTTAGTTTTGGCTGTTGGTCCTGTGCATTGACGGGCCTTGATTTTGATGATGAGGCTTGCCATGGCAACGGTTTCCTATCCTTTCCATGAATGCGAATCGCATAAACATGCTTCTTAGTTCTTGCTAATGGATTAAGTACAGTATGTGCTTCTCTACCATTAATCGATCCGTACGTACTCTTGAATCCGGGGACCATATCAGAGCAGCAGCCCAAAATGGTGCGGCCGGAGCTGCATCCATCACACGAAAATCTCTTCCCGTGGATATCTTTGCTCACCTTTTCTACTTTGATACCAGACAGGGTTATGAACTGACACCGAATATGTCTGTGCCAAACAAGTACCGCTACCTTGCAAGTTGGACATTACTACGATTAACCAGACAGACATCCAAAGCTTGGCTGTAACTGAATCCATTTAAGGCCTGCTTTGCTAGGTTCGGGCGTATAGTAGTACGAAAGAGTGTAGAACAAGGATTGGGCGTACGGAATCTGTGCAGTTTTTGCGGTTCGTCCGTCCACTGGACTGGAGTTTCCGCGCGCCGCGACACCGGCGAGCACTGGTCCAGGTCGCTGCTGCAGTAAAAACGGTAGGGGGTCCCGTGCCTGGCCTGTTCCGCGCCGGTCACTGCTGCCGTTTCTGGTGCCCGGCCACGGCTCATCTGCTGCTAATACATTTTTACCGTGCTCGACGCTGACTTTTTCCCCGACGACGATGTACGTTTTGCTACTTTATAAGGAACCCACTCTCACTATTCTGCTATACTACGTTCTATGGATAAAAAGTAGTACTACCATCCGCTGTCTGGTTGGTAGCACCAGTATCTCCGGTATGGATACACTGTACCTGTGAACAATGACTCGTGACGAGCGTACTCGTAGGCTTTACCGCCGTCCAAATGATCCTCCGTACAACGAAATTCCCACGAGATCGACCGTGCATTGCAATCTACGGCACCATCACCGCACGGCGATGCGACTGCATTCTCGGCCATCCAGCGTCCGGAGATCCGCCGGTTTTTGTTAAATGCGACCGTTGGCTGCCGTGGGACACGACGCATGGGCCCCCCGCCCCGGCAGTTTGAGCGAGAGCCGTTAAAGCGTACCGACGTGAGCGTACTTGGCCACGAAAATCGAGAACCAGCAGGAGCAGCCTCCCAAAGGAACGGCTTTGCCTTTGCGTGATGAGAAATCAAAGGATCCATCGCGATGCAGGATCAGGATGATGCCGGACGAGCGAGCTCGCAGCAAAGCCTTGGACTCTCGCAGGCGTGCTTGGGCAAATGGCGAGCGCAGTCTGTCTCTGCGTGGCAGGTAGGCAGCGTAGTCCGCCTGCGGTCTATAAACGGCCCAAGGCTGCGGCGAGCCGGCGGCGGTTGCAACACTTTGCGGGCGAGGCCCGGTGCACGACGCCACTTGGCCGGCATGCACACACGCCAACGGCCGGCCATGGCTGCTCTGCTCGGAACGGCCGCAGCGTTGCGTGCTTCGCCACTTTTCAGGTGACCGCAGCAAGCTACGGTGAGAGTTAGGGTCGCGCAAAAGGTGACGGGTTTCTGAGCGAGTAACTGCTGCCATCCTGTAGTACATTTCGAGACCACCACTCGATGCGGAACGGAAGCGTCTGCCGTCTGCGAACGTTCGGGCGCCCCTCGTGACTTGGCTTTATTTGTCGCGTAGGACAGAAGCAACGGTCGGAACGACCGCCAACCGTGGACGAGGAGCTTGCGTTTTCTGTACGATGTGAATGAACCTCGTCATGTACTAAATCAATTGGTAGCTTCTTTGATCGCGGCGAGCTCATCGATCAGACACATATTCAGGCCCCGTTTGGAATGCCCCGGATTTTCAAAAGCTGAAAGCTGGAAGCTGGGTGGCTTCCAAACTGGGCAGATTTTGAGGCAGCTTTTGGAATCCGGACATCCAAATTATCAAAATCCCGGAAGCTGGTGCGGGCTAGCTTCCAGCAGCTACTGGATGACCAATTACCATTGCCCACGTTTTTATGGAAATTTACGTCAATATGCCATCCGGTCTCTCCTTCCTTCTCGTTCCCCTTCCGATCCGTCCCGACTTCCCCCCCCCCCCCCCCCCCCCCCCCCCCCCCCCCCCCTCCCCAAATCGATCGATCGATCCCGACTTCCCTCCACATCACACGCCTGCAGACACCAGTAAATCCAGCCGCCTCGCCTCCTTCCGCCCGCCCCCCTCCCGTGGATCCCCAAATCGAACCAGTAGCCGTCGCCCTCCCCGCCCCGATCCATGCCGAACTCGGCGATAAGCAGCCAGAACGGCCACCGCGGCGGATGGAGGCGCTGGACCCCAACTCACACGCGGTTGACTTGGGGTTGCTGCGCTCGTAATCGCCAGCCTGGTCCGCCAAGGGTGAGCGCGGCGGCGCTGGCCTGGCGCTGAGCGGTGAGCGCAACAAATAGCAGCAAAGCTAGCAACGCGTCGCGGAAAGAAAAGGCAAAGAACAAAAATAAGAGCGGCAACAGCCGAGTAGGGCCCATGTGCCCTGAAAGTAGCTTTTAGTAGCTGGTATCCAAACAGCATCAGCAAATTTTGTGCAAAATCTAGCTTATGATATTCGTTGCAAAATCCAGATTTTCCTAATCGCTTGTGGCTTCCAAACGGGGCCTCAGAATTAGCGTTCGGGTCCTGTAGCATTGGTTTCCAAGGCAAGACCCTGATCAACAATTAGCGTAAGCGGTCCTTAGATTCCTTGTTCAAGAGGAGTTGAGCATCAATCAATACGAGTCCTCCCTCATGTGTGAAAAGTTTCCAGCAGTAGAACCAAAACTTGACAGAATTCTAATTTTCGTTCAGATGCGAAAAGAGGGAAAATTTGAGAGAGAAAAGGCACATTAACGAACAATGCGACTAAAAAGGCACAGCGTGTGCATGAAGCCCAAATAACCTTTTCCATTTGAGAGGTAATGAAGCCCAAACAAACAGCTAGCCACCCGGTTCAAAACTACTACTCCCTCTGTCTCAAAATGATGTCGCTGTTGACTTTTTTGACTGCTCGTCTTATTCAAATTTTTTTTGCGCAAATTTTATTTATTTTTTTACAATTTGTTTTTATCATTGAATATATTTTAATCATGACATATTTTTTTTTATATTTAAATAATTTTTTTGAATAAGACGAAGAGTTAAACATGATGTCCAGTGACAACTATTTTGGGACGGAGGGAGTATCTGCAACTAAGTCCGGCCCATAGAGCCCAGTTTCGACAGCAGTTAGGATTCGCAAGGCGGTTCCGGTTCGGTTTCGGCGTCAGGGAGCCTTTGTCTACAAATATCGACCCACACAGATCGGAGGCCTGTCGATCGTGCAGCAGATCGGAGGCCTGTCGATCGTGCAGTCGCCCGCCATTATTTGCACAGACATAGAGCTCGTTCCTGGCGTGTCTCTGTGATTGAAGGTTAATAAATAATCGGAGAAGATTCGTAGCGATGTCGAAGCGCCGGGGACAGGATACTGACAACCACGGCAAGAGGTCAAGGCCCACGCACAGGAAGCACCTCTACCTGGTGCTGGACGACTGGAAGAAGGATACTCCATCCGCAAGATCGACCCTGACGACGACGACGAGCCATCTCGCCCGGCCATGTCCCGAGCCGCTTCCCGAGCCCGCGGCGCTCCGGGTCACGGAGCACTTGCACTCCGACACGCGCTTCGTCGCCATGGGCAGAGACATCGTCATCGTGAACAGCCCACGCCGCAACGAAGAGAGAACCGACCCTCGTCTACGACACGTCCGCGGCGGCGCTGACCGTGGGCCCTCCGCTGCCGTGCCGCCTCTCCGGCCTGCTCGTCGCCGAGGAGTCGACGCTGTACGCGCTGACGACGCTCGGCGACGGCATGCCGGCCTGCTTCGAGGCGCTGTCGTGTGGGTCCACAGCAACCGCGACGACGAGCCGGGCCTGCCCGCCCCCCACGAGTGGTCGTGGAAGAGCGTGGCGACGCCGCCGCCGCCGTTCGACGGCGAGGACGAGATGATCGTCGCCTACGCGGTGCACCCGGACGGGAGCACCGTCTTCGTGTCCACGCGCGGCGACGAGTACCCGGACCGCGACGTGGCCACCTACTCCTTCGACACCAGGCGCGGCGGCCCGTGGAGGAGGCACGGGCGTGGGTGCTCCCGTTCCAGGGCCAGGGCCACTTCGACAGCGAGCTGGACGCGTGGGTCGGGCTCCACGAGGAGGACGGGTACGTCTGCGCGTGCCAGGTCCCGTCCCGCAGCGATACGGACGCCAAGCCGCCGGAGTCGGACACGCTCGAGGAGAAGCTGTTTGGCGAGGACGGCGAGGGCACGCACTCCTCGTCCTCGGTCTCGCTCACGTACGCCGGCGACGGCAAGTTTTGTGTCGTGGAGAGCGTGTTCAGCCAGGATTGGGAGCCGTGGCATGCTGGCCGCGCCGAGATGGTTCGTGTTACCGTGTTTGGGCTCAAGTTCAATCGGTGGGAGAGCTGGTGACCACGAACCGCCGCAATGTTTACTCGTACGTAGCGCCCAGATATGCGCCGTCGTTTTCTCCCGTAGCATTCTGGATGTAGTAGGAACTACTACTGTTTAGGTTCGTTTTGCGTTGTGGGTTGGAACATCACATTTGCTTATACCACAATTTATGGCATTGTCCTGTTACAAACACAATTCCCACAATTTATGGGTATTTGGTCGTCTTGAACATGACAACTCACTAGTGATCATTCAATCACCTAAAACTGCACAGTATTCCCTCTTTTTAGTTGATGACGTCGTTAACTTTGTATCTAAGCTCCTAGATATTTCAGCTGAAAGCGGAGGTGCTTCCTACCACTCCCAAGTCCCAACGGTCCTAGTAGTGCTGTAAGATCCCATACTTCCTCGTACAGCAGTGATGGCGCGACACTGCCACGGCCCACGGCGCAGCTGCAGGCTGAAACAGGGTGTGCCGCACGGGCCGGGCAGGTGAACCTGCTCGTTTTTCTCTCAAAAAAAAAAAAAAAAGGTGAACCTGCTCGTCGCGCAACGGTCGCGGCTCACCGCAAGGTGTTGGCGCGGCCAAGCACTCGCGTCGCGCGCCTTTGCTCTTGCCCCGCCTCGTGCCGTGCGGGTGGTGCCGCGAGCCCCGCCCCGGCGCGTCGGTGATCCCACCGGCGGGCTTCCCGGGCACCGCCGAAAAAATGATAAAAGTACACCACACGCCTTTAGCGACCCCCCACGTCCCTCTTGGCGTCCTCCTCCCGGACCTCCCCCAAAAACAAAAACAAAAGCCGCCCAACCGCTGCTGCGCTGCACGTCGCTAGAGAGAAACGCACTCGCTCCTCTGCTCCCTGCTCTGGTCGGCTCCATCCATCCCGGTCAAATCTTTCGGCGCGCTGACAAGCGAGCGTGCGAGTGTCCCAACATGAGGGAGCAGGAAGCGGCCGCCGGCGAGACGGCGGGGCGCCGGGGGGGGTCCATCAGGCGTTGCTCGGCGTCGAGGTCGACGGCGCCCGAACCGAGGGGCGGTTCTCGTCGGGGAGGCGTCGGGCCCGGGCGGTGAGGAGAGGAAGGCGGCCGGTGGTGGGGTGGTGGCCGCGGACAGGCGCCCGCGCTGCAGCGCCGCGCGTTCCGCTGCTCCCGCGACGAGCTCGCCGCGATGCCGCACTTCCCGCGCCGTCTCGAGCCCAAGCGCCTCGCGCTCCGCGCTCAAGAAGGTGAGTGACCTCTGCTCTGACCACGATCCCGCTTCTGCAGCAACCACATCACTGTTCCAGGCTTCCAACTCTGCTGCGCGGTATACGAAAATGGTACTGACTGTAGCTGTTGAATTGCTTATTCGGAGAAACCCGTAGCTATCACTACCAATGACAGGACTTCGGTTTAGTTTCAAAATAGAGTACCTGAGATGATGATGCCCCCGATTTAGGGATGACTGCATCTTGCATTCTTGCTATAGTCACTACTAACAAAATGATTCACTCCACCCCTCAACAACCTCAAGGACGACTTCTGTCAGTAATAGCATTGCTCATATGGTGTGTTACAATTGTACTACCGTGAAGTAACTACTACGGCAATGCCGTCATAACTGGTTGATTTATGATGTCCTTCCCTTGTTGGGGCCTTACCGTGATGATGATTGATTACAACAAGTGCATTCATATCCATGCAATAGGTGCTCTACAGTCTAAACAATGATGGATGATCACCTATTCTTGTTGCCTGGATGAACTTTGTTCTGTACATTGCCCCTGAACTATCTTCACAAGTCTGAATCAAAAAATATGCTTGTCGTTTGTTTGCTGCTCAGTTCATTCAAAAGGGTCTCAGAATAGTTGGTCCCATCATTGGCGGTTCAAGTATCCATTTCTGACCAACCAGGCAATGGGTCCAAGTTGAATGAACTATGTTGGCAATTCGTCGTCCAAGGAATCAATACGCAATCTATGTAACTAACTACCAATATGATTATATGAACATTCAATACGCTGCATAATCAGAAGATCATGTCATCATGTATTCAGGTGGTTGTCATTTCACAAAGGTCACACAAGTTTGGACTAATCATGCAGCAACCATATCTCAGACTGTTGGATCTTGAATTTGCTTATTTATATTAGTCAGTCTATATCATTTGACCGGACAGGAAACGAGGTAGGCGGGCTTGCTAGTCCAATATTTGGCCCTCAATTACTAATTACAGGAAAATTCTACATGTTTGATTTAAACAAGCTGGTAAAGACTATCGATGTTTTCACACACAAGAATCTCACGTAGTCTCCGAGCCATCTAACAGCTGAATCTGGGACCATCTCACACCTAATCAGACACCCACATATTCCGTTGTTTGTCGTGATTTTCTCATTTGTCCGTTTTCTTCTTCTGTTTCTGAATGCATTCTGTACTTATTGATTAGAAGCCCATCCTTTGTTGGCAGGAGTTTGATACTGCTTACGGGCCAGCATGGCACTGCATCGTAGGGACGAGTTTCGGTTCATATGTCACGCATGCCCGCGGTGGATTCTTGTACTTTTTCCGTTGATAAGGTCTACATCCTGCTCTTCAGGACAGCCGTGGAGCCCTCCTCACCAATTGACGACGAACGGGCAAATGGTTCATGAATAATTGCAGTTGCTCAGTCAGCTTGACCAAGGCCTTGTAACTTGTAAATTGCATTGTTTCTCCTCAAAGGCCATGGAAATCCTTATTTTTCTGATCAAATTTCTGAGTTGTTAGCGTCATTATTTCAGCTGAATGCTGTTCTGATGGTTTGTGCGTCGAAGTGTACAACAGATTTCTGGTGCGTCTATAGATGGCCAGATGCGAGCAGAAATGCACAGTAACAGATTGAGGTACATGGAATGATGTAAACTTTCAGAATGTGTTACATCAGCTGTACCACATTTTGTTATTTTGTAAGCCAAAAATTGCTGTCATCCTTCGTCCTGCTATATTTTCCTGATGCTTGACTGTGAACCCCCAAAAAAAAATGTTGTTTTGGGAAGCCAAAAATTATTGTAATTCTTCGTCTTGCATTTGTCTGATGCTTGACTACGAACCAAAAATATATATTGCAGGTGCAGCACAAAATTAAAACATTTGCACCTAAAAAGTTTGTGTGCATCTCAAACAAGAAAAAAACTGATGAATTTTCTCCCAACTATTCCTCGTATATATACATCAACTAATACAACCACCTGTGGTCCGGTCAGACTAGAGGTTAATACAATTTATTTTCTCTTCAGCATAACAAACAGATCAATCACAGGCAACTTAAACCTGCCAACATTTCATTTGGGGGATCAGACAACCATTTCAGCCTCCCTCAACTAGAAGGAATTCCTACATCTAGTCTCATTGTTTGCTTTGTACTTCTCCGGCACTTTTGCACCGGCTTGAATGCATATCTCAACAACTGCTGGTGCCTGCCCATAGAAATATTTAGTTCCCTTTGCAGTTCCTCGCCAGATTCTGGCATGTGCCATACATACCTTGGAGGTATTAGGTCATCAAGAACTGCAGCTTGCCATCCATGCTGCCCATTCCTCTGCTGGTGCTTGAAGGCTCCACAATTTCGCCGCTTTGTGTCCAGTTGGCCCAATATGCACCTCGGGGCAGTATCCACAAACCCTCACTGCATAGGCTTTCATTAGCTTCAAGGCACCATCCCTAACGGTCTCCCTCCCATGCTTCGAGTGTTTCCTCAGCAAGAGCTGTAATCTCCTCTGGGCTGGATGGAGCAGTAACCCTCGTCATACTGTAGTTCTTGAAGAAGTGGCTGCTTAAATCTTTGATCAGGCTCCGGGTCTGGTAAGTCATCTTCATTTGCATCAACACTCTTTTCTTCCAATCTTAATGATAGGCTTCCTACGACGCTTTGTTTGATACTCCAGGGGTCAACTCCAGCCTGGATACAAAGCTCTACAAGAGCTGGAATGCGGGGCACAGCAAACCTCTGATCATGGGGGATACGCTTGCCTAGGCGGTCCTCCAGATGGTAGGCTTCAACTGGTAAGAAAACAGCTTCCACTAAAGTACTTCCCCAGTCATGTTCTCCTCTCTACGTTTATCTGACAGCAGTCCACGGCAAGTTCGGAATGGTGCCATCTGATCCAACATGGATCTCACTGCAGTATCTGCAACAGA